>JABUQX010015619.1:12500-30000 GCA_015478945.1 Trachelipus rathkii | reverse complement strand
TAATGACTCACATAGGGGATATATATACGCAAGGATAAAGGGTGGGTACAGGCTCAATAAAATATAAGTCTATAAGTGATTTCACTTAACAATAAAACTTAAATACAAGAAATAGTAAAATAATATAATATAAAAAAAACACAATTATAACTCACTAAGACCAGTTATCAATCCGAAGTGGCCGGAAAAGAGGAAGAAAAAAAGAAAAAGGTACGTATAATGGGAGAAAGCAGTAGAAATTGACCATACAACAGACGAAAAAAGGAACCACAAAAGAAGCCACACATACGGCACTACTCAAATGCACCACTCATAGCAAGCGTAAGATAAATAAATAGAAGAAAAACTCAGATAAATAGTACATAATCACATAGTCCATAGTGACTAGTAAGAAAGATAATATATATACATGGATAGTAAAATATATAAGTTTATAAAATTTCTTAGAATTCGTCCAAGTACACTACTCGCATATTAACGGTAGAAGATAGGTAGATCTTGTTGGAGTCACTCATATGAGTGTCTACGTCTCTACTGATCGCGAAAGTTTAAGAATCAGTGGCGAGCAAAACATATGGTTGGCCCACTATAAGAAAAGACGCACTATCGGAGGGACGCAAAATTACAAAACAAATATATATGCGAACAGCAATACTAACTTGTTGGTATCACAACGCACAAGAGACAGCACAGACAGGATTTATCAGTATATTCAACAAGACCACAAAAAAAGATACACTCGATCGGTGCATCTATTAATCTTCACATATACAAGGCAACGAGCAAGAAATAATTCACTGCGTAGTAATATTTATTATAGATAAAAGAAAAACTCGGGCGGGAATGCAGGAATGCCACAGGAACAGAAAAGAAAAATACCACAAACAGAGCCGGGGATGCCATAACTCGATTTAGGCAATTAACATTGCCAGATCGACTCAACAACACCGCATTAGTAGTTAATATAATATAAATGGTAAAATAATAATATAGCGTATAATATCATATAAATCCACATTAACATTTTGATTTATATCTTATATAATAATATATATATTTATTAGTATTATTATTATTATATAACTAATATGTGAATTACTTCTCATGTTTTTATTTATTCAACTTAGATTGTAAAAATCACTAATATTATGGTCATGATGCGTACATATAATCACCTTCTATACAACTCTATGGTGTATGGACAGATTGATACTTAAGCTATAGATATAATACCTCGCCGCACGCTTATTATTATTATTAATATATACCTATTAAAATAAATATGAATATATAATTATTATTATTTTCACTTATTATTATTGACATACTTAATAATATTATATTTATTATTACTATATTCTGATTACCTTTGTGATTGGGAGGCCAAATATGAGACAACAACTGTCAATCATTGAATTTAGAAATTATTAGTTCAAAATTATGCCTTATTATATTCACGTCTACGACAATTGACTGAAGTAAATTATTTTAAATAAACAAAAAATTAATTTCTTTGCCATTTATTGTATTGATGAAGTGATAGTAGGAGTTTGATATAATTATAAGATTATTAAATTTATAAAGAATTATATATATATTATAATATATATAAATAAGAACAATAAAAATGACTTTAATATTAAAGATAGGTAACTTTGAAAACTATATATATAAATAATATACTATATATAGATATAAATAGAAGTATATATATATATTGAGATATTAATAAGAAGCATTGTTGTGTATACTCAAATAAATATTATCAAAAAGATAAAAAATAATATTGTTAATGTATCTTCTGAAATGACCATTAGTGACATATGTATACACACACATGCTACACAACCAACACCCATTACACAACGACAACACATACAAGACATTAAGTTAGATAATGAACGAATATAAATAGTAAAGATACTGATATTATCCAAGCCTATGCAATAGCACAAAATAAGAATCAAGCTCATATAGCATCCAAATAGATATAGAGCATAACAATAGCTCTATATAGCTACCATAAATATATAGAAAACAGAAAAGCCATACTCCTGCTATACATAGAGTCATCATATCGCATAATGAAGGTAGACATATATTGAATCATTATATAAAGAAATAAACAGTAATAATGAGTAGATAGCAATCACTTAGTCATATAGGGAAAAAAAAACGAACAGGCCCGTAGGGATAAAGAAATAATATATTATACGTGTAGGAATTAAGTGACCTTATGACAAGCAAACTAAACAAGCTACGTCACTCACATAGACAAGCAAGCCGTACTATAATAAATAGAAAACTCAATAAATAGGTTAGCAATAACTAAGACATGTTGTAAAATAATTATTACTATAATAGTAATACCATATACAAATGAGGAGGCGAGAAAGGAGCTCGTTAGAAAATACCATAGCTATTTTGTCTATGCCACCATAAGAGAACGGAAAGTGGAAAAGACGGAAATAAGAAAACCAAGGCGTCTTCGAAAGAAATTACTTCCAAGTTCGTGGTCAAACTGACATAACTGTGACTAATAAAAAAAACAAGAAAAGACAAAGAATTTATGGTATGAGGATGGTTTGAGTTTTGTACAGTATATGATATCTCTCACAAGCGCGAAAAAATACAATGGTATGGAATGAATATTAAACATATTTTATTATTTTCTCTTCAGAATTCTTTAATAAAATGGAATTATTATGTGTATTGGTCGGGATTATTACAATTTATCCAAAAAAAGTAACGAAAATTTTATTATCGTTTATTAATGATTAAAGTTGTATCTAAAATGACCTATGATAAAAATAGTAGAGCAGTGATTTAAACTTGATAAAACGTGTAATTAAAAAGAGGTCGAAAAGGCTACGATAAAGATTGCTAAAGTTCTTATAATTTAGTTTATATGAAGAGAAATGTAGGTGAGGACGCAAGATAATATTGAAAAAAGCGATTTGGATAGATATGGCAGTTATAGGTATAAAGCGTAAGTTATGGTTAGCTATCTGACAAGAAAAGGCTTTCCAATGTTTTACATTTAAGGAGATAGAGGAGAGCGAAATGAATAACGAAGAGATAGAGGAGGAGTAAGAGGTAAGACAGGTAACAGAGGTAACAGAGGTAAGACAAGCGCTTAAGAAGTTGAAAGTTGAAAAAGCGTAACGCATGTAAAGGCATACCACGTTTATGAAGAGGACATACTATAAATTATATAATAGAAAAGCATATTAGATGAAGAGTTGATGGCTGCCCTCTAGTGGGGAACCGATATGAATGTCTATTCACCTCGCTATTAGAACGCTCTTCACGCGCGAATGCATTCGCGCGAAATAGCACACAAATGAAAACGAGGATCGAGAGCAAAAAGTCCGCCGCACGAGATACAAGAATAGTGACTGCGATGGAGAACGTGAGACAGGGCAACGGTGTATAAATAAAGGGGACAATCTATTGTGATTTAAAATGATATATATAAACTGAATATATATTTCCTTTGAGATACGGAGCGAAGTCGCTATACACCTACAACATGCAACTGATGCATAAGCACCCAATTGATATGACAGAAATAGAGCTAATACTCAGGGTTGGCATCTTACGGTGTTACTCTTCTGGGGAAAGAGAAGGAGAAGGACAATCCAAGTTCCAGCAAGAGTTATACCATTTCAAGAGGCCGCGCTATGGGACCATGAATAAAAATCAATAGCAGAGGGAATCGGAGACTCAGGATTAAAAGACAAAATGTTCTCATGAAACACATCTCTTCGATATAAAATACAGAGATACATCCCGATATACAGCTAAGTCAGAGGGAAACATAAGTAACTATATTGACAGTTGTAATGAAATTATTTAATGTAAGAATGTGTATGACTACCAATGCGCCGTCGCACCAAGCGGCCCAGGCGCAACGCCCGCGCGGCCCGTACATACTCCTGACCCTGCGCGGTGGCACGCTGCCCACGGCGAATCTAACACTTCAAAGGACAATTTCTACAGTAGCATAGAACGAACAATATAGCGAACAAGGTAGGCACCACCAACAAAAAGGGGCGACCGAAAAAAGCACAACCCACAGGGAAAAAGCAGAAAAGAAAAAAAGAAAAAGGATACTTCAACATTCAAAAATCATATAGCTCCGAACTTATCTGCAAACACTGAATACGTCATTCTGCGCCATTGTACGTGCTCTTATAATAAAAAGAAAGAAGAAGGAAAAAAGAATCATCAAAATTTCTCATATAGAAGGAGAAATATATGGTTGAACATGACATTAAAAAAAAGGTAATTGGACCAACTGAGAAATGTAGATGTGGACACGAAGAACGCTCAGAAAAATACAAAACTCAGGGAACAAAACTCAAACACCCGGGTAGAAAAGAATAAAAAGGAGAAAACAGTAGTTAGATAAACTGCTTAAAAACTACTCGAGACAAAATTAGTGCAATTACACGATTTTAGGAAAACTTCAAAAGCGATCCATCAGATAGTTGTATTGCAGAGAACCTCAGAATAGTCCCCACAAAAACACAGCTCACACAAACAAACGTCGGTGAAATAAGTACTCGAGCACAACATAGTAGAATAGGCATCTCTCCCTAGAGAATCTCGGATATAAAAAAAATACATAACATCCGTTAACACATACGGTCGCCGAAAGAGGGATTAGTGTAATTTCAAACGAGTAATGGTTAAAAGGTATAAGCGAATGTAGACAAACCACAAAGATCAGTGAAGCAGCCACAGAAAAATGTAAACATAATTACAGTAAGTATGTCAGCATCTTACAGTAAAAGAAAGGTTTCCCAGATGTAAGAAATCAACCATTGGGCTTCATCATTAGAAATGATAAATTGCATGAGAAGTATTAAAGATATAATGTTAAACTATAAATTTTTATACTAAGATTACAAATGATGATATATTGTTACAATTACGTGTAATAGATTATTACAATTAAAATACTGCAATAAAGAAAAATGTTAAAATTTCACGGAATTATATTACTTCAGCAAGTTAAGAAACTCTTTTTATCAAAAAACTAGATTTATTAATTTCATGACACTTTTCTTTTAGAAGTATTATATCTACCCAAGTAGAGGGTCCACTACACATACTAAGGAATAAATGCTAATAAACTAAACACTTGAACTAAAATCAACATATACATTAAATAACTAATGAAAGCAGTAAACACTCTCCTTAGCATGGTGCAAGCCAAAAAAGCGCGAAGAGACTTGTTCTCTTTTAGAAAAAAAGTAGTATAAACACTACAAAAATACCACGGAAGCGGCTAAAACACTAGAAAGGAGACCAATAACGTGATATAGGAAAAAGAAAGAGGAACAACTATAGCCGGCAGCAATATAATAAATCTGGAAAACATACCCGCGTGATGAATTTAAATGTTAAAACGGTAGGAGCCGGGGCAAGGGGGCAAAATAACATATACATGTAAGTAAGGCCTATGATCATACTCAAGACTAAAGTGAACAAAAAGCCGCTATATATAAGATGGGTAGAGTAGAGAGCGAAAAGGTCAAGAGCTCATACAGGGGGAGTGAAAATAAAAAAGTTACATTAATATGACGAGAAAGTTATAAGTTTAACATATAGTTATAATATGTAGTAGTATAATAATTAAACAAACACACTAATAGGAGATGTACTGGTGATGTATAAAGGAAAATGCGGTATTACTATATATAGAGGAAGGGAATAAGGATAGTAGAAAGACTGAGGGGCCTACTATAAATATATCAACATACTCATGACCTATCAACACACGGTGACAATATAAAATAGGAGGGATATAAGTGAGGGAATAAAAATCAAACGTAGATAGGATAATAGAAAAACAAAAATAACCACTTGTGCTCGGATAATTAAGTGTAACCTAAGGTAATAAGGGTAAATAAATAAAGTGCGAAATGGTATATTAACGTAAGGCAGGGTAAGATAATATATATATAGGACAATTTCCGAGTTACGATATTTGAGGATACAGAAAGTCAGAGGAAATAGAGTAAGAAAAGAAATATTACAACATATTAATTAAAAAACATTAAATTTACTGCAAAAGAAAATATAAGTTAAATGAATTTCTATTTAAACTATAGGGGGAAACTTTAGTTTAAGTAATAAGTAGAAGGCAGTTATAAGATGTACTGCAAAAGAGTAAGTAAGTAAGTAAGTAAGTAAGTAAGTAAGTAAGTAAGTAAAGTAAGTAAGTTAAGTAGTAAAGTAAAGTAAGTAAGAAGTAAGTAAGTAAGTAAGTAAGTGCTATAAAGTAAGTAAAGTAAGTTAAGTAGAATATTTAGGTGCGGATAGAGTATTGTAGATTAAGTATTACTACGTATGCTATATTTGAATCTTTAGGTTTATCTTTGATAAAAAGAAAACTTTCAAGTATCGTGTTTATGGACTTTATTGGTTTTTGCCATGCTCCCTAAGTGATTTGAAAGTATTAGTTATTAAAATATACATTTTAGTAGAAAATATACTTTTTACGTTGAGAAAGATCGTACTGGAAATAAGCCAATATATAATAGTAACATGTGCATATAATATTAAGATATAATAAAAATTTTTTCAAATTAGATATTGAAGATAAAATAAGGTAGCAATAGCGCATACGGAGGAGCACCTGGAAGGAACTGAAAACTCAAGTAAAAGGGTAGGTGGCAATAAAGCCGTAACGTACTCATAACAAAGGTAATGAGGTTAGGTGAGAATGAGTGAATATATCATAGTAAAGCGGCAACGGCGGGAAAAAAAGTAGGGGCAAGGATAAGGAATATATAAGAATAGGCAACCGAAGAGGAAGAGCCAGAGCACCCATAGGTACGGGTGAGTCGTAGTAGGCTAATAAAGTGATATAATAGATATAAGTAGAGGCTCACTATATTGCCAGCTATAAGTATCTAATCTAGTAATTAAGATATCTCTATTATTCTGTAGGTTTCTCAATGCTATGTGATTGTTCTGCCGATATATCCCAAACCAATTGTAATAGTTAACTATATTATTAATTTAAATTTCTAATATTTAAAATAATCTTGAGATATGGATGAGTATATATACACTTAACCGCACACCCACACACACACTATATATATATATAGTATATACATATATAGAAAAAGGGAGCATAATGATACCAATGATAGGTAGTACTTATAGTAGATAAGGAAATAGTACTATAATAGTACTATAAATATATATAATATAATATAGTATAAATAGCTAATAGTATATATAATAAGAAGTGTATATACTATAAAGTATAATAAACGGAATAATAGCTAAGTGGGTTGAGGGTAAAGGCTATATATATATAAATATATGATTATATAGTATAATATAGTATATGATATATAGTATATATATATATATATATATTATATAATTATACTATATATATATATATATAGTATATATATAGATAGTGTCACATAGAATATATGAGTAGCATATACCTAAAAGGGCTCCATAAAATAGTCACCGACTAATCAAACAAAGCTTATACTATAAACAACCAAAATAAAATATGGAGCGCAACGTTCATACGTCTTATATTGATACTTTGAGGTTTATTGCTCCCAAAGATTGGAAAAGAACGGCGATGAAAGGGAGGAAAAACGAATATATACAACACAGTATGAAGTTAATTCTAGACAATGTTGAGGTTGAGAGAAATTGCATGGCAACGTACTAAACTGCATGATTTTGACCCATTTTCTATAACTTCAATATAGCCATTCAAAGCTGTTGATATAAAGGAAATAAAATCACCATCTTGAAGTTCATAATCTAATAATTTTTGGCGTAATGTCTTCTTTCAGAAATTATATATATAAAATAGAAAAAGAAAGAATGTAAATGAGAATTTGTAGAAGAAGACAGTGAGAAAGACCAAAAAAATTAACCAGAAATTAGTTTATCGCGGTGTTATTAAGGAAGTATTAGACTCATACATGATAAAGAGGGAAGAGGTGACGAGAGGCACAAATATATCTAAAGTAGGAGCACGAAAAACTAACTGTAAACACCGCGGGTATATCACCTTCCCAAAAAATACGATAATTAAGAGTCAGAACTAACAAAGGTAATGCCTATAGTTTAATTGCCTACGATCGATAGAGAGAGAAAGAGGACAGAAGTCAAGAGAGAAAAAATGAGAGCAAACACAAAGATTAGAATATACCCTGAAGAGCGGAACAAGAGAAGACTTCTCAGGAGAAAAGATTTTATTCTCTGACTATGTCATGTCTCAAAGCGCTGCGAGTAGTACATGATCATTATATTTTGTTATGGATTATTTTTTTTTGTAATAGACGGAGTAAACGACAAACGTCGCACACTCGCACATTACGGTGTAATTTGCGGGTGCTTCCTTGAGCATGTGACACACGAATCCGAATCTCGAAGAGAAAATTCCAATAGAGGTAACGTAAATTTTCGAGCAATATTAAGATCTCGTCAGCAACTAAGCTTTAAGATTCATATCTAATAAACATATATACCAGAATATGAGGGATAGAGAAAAGTCTATTTTTTCTATTATTCGATAGTTACATTTATTGAATTAATGACCATTTGATTTGCATGTAATATAGTGTAAGTTTAACTTTACATTGATATAAAGCAGTCGAAAAGAAATTGAAATGTTTCCGATTCACGTCGAGAATTAACAAGCTATTGAAAGCTATTTGAGGAGACATTAATTTTAAATAATTATGAACAAATGCAAACAAGAAAGCAGAAACTAACGACTAACAATGATGATGCCAGTAGAGATGATGAGTATGACAATAAAATGCTCAAGTAACTCAATCAAAAAATAATAATAATAAGATAACATATGACCATAAATTACTCAAAGAATGAGAGCTAACTACATACTACCTAATAATAATAATAATAAAAAAATGTAGAAAGACTCAAAAAAGTCCACTCAGATATAGTAACTAGATTACGTTACGAGAGTCGAATATCAACGGAATTAAACAGATGAAATAACAGAATCAAACGAAAAACCGGAAGAGAAAGGAGGTATAAACAAATATAAACCAAATGTAAATGACCACATGAACACAATAAATAAAATAAATATCGTAGATTAAACCGTCGGTAGTTACTCTAGGTATTTAATATATATATAATATATGTAATATCATGTGGGTAAGTGTATTGTCCTTTAGTAATAACTAAAAGATAGAATGCCATTTTTATGACTATCCATTATATAGTTATAATCATAATATTGAGTGTACTTATTAGCCGCTCGATTATTATTAATTGAATAAGGTAATGATAATTAACTCTGATTAAATTAATGTAAAGGCACTCTAGTACATGTGATGATGAGTTGATTGATATAAAATTAATGGCACTGAGTATATTTTGTGTTATTAGTTATATATACGATAGGTATGTCATTAACTCTCAAATAATGTATGGTCTTTATTATTATTTAACTAGTATATGATGTCATATCAGTCACTCATATATTTGAGATTAATGCTATTTGAAATACTATTTTTTAACGTGTCGTGATTATAATTATAATTTTTATATTGTAAGTTATATAGAATTAGTTTTTCTGACTCTCATAAATACTCTCTCTCTCAATAAGTTGTTCAGACTCTGATGTATGCACTATTATTATTAACTGTATTACTTTTAAAAAATAATATGTATAATATAATATAACTTAAATTATATAGAATTGAAATTTTATTTACAGATAAATAAATCTAATTAATTAGATTGCTCAAAGTTTTTATTAATTCATATAAGATAAATATATGCTGGTAGTTATGTATCTTATACCTAAAACTTAGTTTTTATTATGTATTTATTATTAATATTTAAAAAGAGTAATTTTAATCATTTTAATTTATATATCAATTTAACTAGCATTTATTTTCATATATTGATTCATGATATCTATTATTATTGAGAGATATATTATAATTATTGAATATCTATTAATTAAATAATATTAATTATATTAATATAGTTGTGAAATTAAATTATATATTAATGAAATATATATTATATAATGAGTTGATTTATTATAATGTATATTAATTATTAATGATATTATTATTAATTATTGATTATATTGAATTATAGTAATGAATTATTTAATTATTATATTATTTGTTTAATTTATATATATTATTATTAAATTTTATGAGAATAAATATGAATTATTTATATGAGATTGATATTATTTAATTATTATTATTAAGATGATGATAGATATTAATTATTTTTATTATAATATTAAATTATATAATTTTATATGAATAGTTACTTATAATATTAGCAATAATTATGGAATGAAATAATATATGGCTAAATTAAATGTCATACTTGTCATGGCATCTTGTGAAGGACGGGAAAGGCAGTAGAAAAAGTGGCAAAAATGCCGACATGTCACTTATATGTAATTAAGTAAGTGAATATGGGAATATATAAATATATACGATTTTATACGATATTTAAAATATTCATGTATTGATTATTATTATTATTATTATATATTATTCATGGTGTGAGAATAAATTGAGTTGAAATATAATTAGTGTAATATTATTATTATTATTATTATTATTAAGTATATGTCTATGTATAATCTCAGTGATATATGATGCATTGGGACCTCTAGTATGATAAATTGTGACTCTAACAGAAGCGGAATACTGCAGCGTGAAAGATATTAAAATGAGGGTTCAAGTCAATTATCCTTGGACTAAGCTTTAATTCTCTTCGAACATGTCACTGGAAAAGGGTTAAAGGAGATGCTACGTTGTGTTGGAAAATAGTATATATGAAGGAATAATTTAAGGGGTGAGTATAACAGACAGTAATAAATAAAGTGTGAGGTAGCTAAAACTTAACCATGACAGTATGATAATATAATATATTAAAATAGGTGCTCAAAAATAAGCAGATAACTCACAGAGATAACAGGCGTAGCTCATAGGGGTAGTGATTAGTATTGAAAGCAAGGGCCCAGAAGATAGGCCCACCGTATAAGTCCTCAAAAATAGTACTCGATACCACATCAAATTCAATAAAGTTGCATATTATAAATAAAAAAGGATACCTCTATAAGGTGGGCATATAAAAATAATATATAGTGTATCGTAATAGCGTAAAAGTATAGATATAGTATGAGATCATAGAGATCAGCCCTGCTCCAATGCACCAGCACAGATACAGTTCGGGGAAAGTATATTAAATAAAGAAAAAAACACACAAGTAACCTATATCATATCCTGAATACTCATAGCAATGCCTGGTAAAGTAGCTACGTATAAATAAGGGGATAAGAAAAAGAAGGTAAATAACAAGTATAAGAAAGGCATATGGGGCACAAACAGATGGGGGAGAAAGAAAGGGTCCACAAAGAGCAGCGAGGCACAGGACGCACAAAAGCATGCACAGCAAGCACCCGAGTAAAAAAACAGAAGGGAAAACAGAGAAAGCAGGAAGCCACCAGACCAGGGCCGGGAAAAAAATAATTTAACCACAAGTGATGAAGAACTACGTGAGACAGATGCCATACTCAAATAAAAGCAGCACAACTCAATATAGTATACGGTACTGTTATCGTATATGTAATAAACGTAATTACATAGTAGCTTATAGTAAGTAGCAAATGAATAGGTCAAAGGCCTAGAGATAAGTAAGAATCGCATCGCTAGATCATATATCATATGCACTAGTATATAGTATAGTATATATATAGGAAGATATATATATATAAGTAATATAGAGACTACAGTAGATAGGTAAGAATTTGCTACATTCAGTACAGTAATGAATATATAGAGTAATATATATAGTTAATATATATAAATTAATATTATTATAATTATATATATATAAAGATAAGATATTAGAAGGAGAAGTAGAGATATCATAATAGAGATTTTCATATAGAGATATATATATGAAGATATTTATATATATAAAAAAAGAGAAAAGAATAGAGAGAGAGACGAGAGACAAGAATAAAGAAGAGATTGAAAGAAGGATAAAGAATAAGGGAGGAATTGGAAAACGGTTATAACTCTATAGATATATATATATATATATATATATAGAGCTCAGCTTAAGTATACACCAAAGTAAATGTAGACACGTTAACAGGTTTCTAAACACTAATTAGTAGGTATAGTACACATAATATCGGTCAGATGATATAAGAATTAAATAATAACTCTCAAAAACCACTAGTGAACTGAGCGGTCTAAGCGTAACGGTAACAATGATATGAGGATAACAATGTAGAACGGGTATAGAAGAAATATGAGGGAAGAGAGAAGCAAAGCCAGTGAGAAAGAAAAAACTAACATACTCCCTGACTGGTGGAATGAAATATATAGTACGGGTGATAGGAGCCGGCAAGGCAAACAAACAGGAAGGGCTACGCACCTATAATTGACAGTAAGGACAAAGCACGCGAGATTAAGTGTAGTAGGAGATAACGTAAAAAATATACACAAACTACTAAGATAAGGGATAATAAAAAAGGACTGAAGTTAGGGACGATAAAAGGTGAGGGTAGCAGGCAAATAGTCTAATAACTAATAGCAACATTGATGGCAATAGTTAGAGATGACTAGGAAGGAAAAGCTCATTGTGACTACGGTAGTAAAATGAGGATAATAAGACGGGGCCTACAGAACCAATTAACTGCAGCCCACTATTATATATATAAATATATACAAGTACAAAAAAAGGAAGAAAATAAATACATAATACGTATATTAGAAAATATGATTAAAAAAATCCTCAAAAACGTCACAACTGGTGATAAGACGGGAGGAATGAAAAAAGAACGATGAGGGGTAAGAAGGGGCATAGTGAGTAGATATAAGGATAGATAGAGTAGATATAGAAATATAAAAAAGAGATAAGATAGTAAGATATATATTAAATAATATAGTATAAGATAGATAGTATAGAGATAGAGATAATATATGAGATATATATATATTAATGAGACAAATATAATTAGAGAGATATAAATAATGATAGATATAGTAATATATAAGAATGAATATTATAGGATGATAGAATATAGATAAATATTGAGAGAGATATTAGATAAATACTATAATATAGAGATAGAATTAAAGATAATTAAGATAGATAGATATCATAGAGTAAATACTAGAAGGCAAAAGCGCACGTAATGCTACGTTAAACAGTAGTTAGATAAAACATTAAAAAATGAGTGGGGGCCAAAAGATTCACAGAATATGTCATCATCAAATAGGGGTATACATTATAAGGGTGATTAGGTGGGAGAAGTGACGTGAGTAATAGAGCGGGGCAATCGTGGATAAAAAATAGGTGACAAGGAGGTATAGTGAAGCGTGATTAACTCTCACCTAGTTAAGTAATAGGAAGGTAACCAATGAGGATGGACTCCTCAAAATAAGGAAGCGTAGGCGTTAGCTAGAAATAGAGTGAATTAAGATAAGGGTAATTGGCCAGCCATAGCTGTAACACTGAGAGTGAAAGTTAAAGGGGGGCGCGGAAAATGGAAGTAGATATAAAGTAAAAGGTATTGTGATGGAGACTGAACATATAATAAAAAAGTGAGTATGGCTTAAGGACACAGCTCGTGAAAAGAAATATAGGTTACCAAATAAGAGTGACTATAATAAACGGATAAGATAAAACGTAAAGGGGATGCAAGGGGGTGGAATAACGCGTATATATATATATATATATATATATATATAGTACCCAGAATAAATGATCCAGCCGAATGATCTCCATATAAATAACGCGAGCAAATCACAAACGGATAAGCGATAAGATAATAATAAATAACTCTATAATGTGAGTGCAAATAATAGAGTGACTGGATCTACTCGAATAAATGATAGATAGTGAGAAGAATACATAAAGTATAAAAATAAGAGATAAAAAACGAGAGGGAAATGAATAGATATAAAGTGATAATAAAAACACACAATAGTAACCATTAGTATAGACGACCCAAGGACTGAAATTATAATTAAATAGTAAAAATCAGTGAATGAAATAAGAATAATAGGATAATATATATAAATACTAAATGATATTCAAATAGTATATGCCACTAATAAAACAGAGTGCTAGAAATATAGTAAAATGAGGGACCACAGAATAGATAGAGGTTATACTGTGGTAAGTCACTAGGATGCACTAGTGAATGCGTAAGGCTATGACATATATCTCAAAGGTCCACTCCCATAGGAAAATAAAAATATCAGGAATGGGTAAATAAACAGTGAGAAACTAAGTGTAAATACCACAGAAAAAGGGAAGGGAATAGAAAAAGAGACCACAAATAGAGAGCCGTTAGAGTAATACAGAGGTACCCAACTAAAGGTACTAGCACAACCAAAGCCTCGGTGACTAAGACGACGAGGGATAGCACAATGGCGAAGCGATAATAGGGAAAACCGCCGTCAACGGGGGTCGTATATATATATATAGTATTATAAAACCAATATATGAGGTAATAATAAGTCGTAGACGCCAATGTCAGCTCTAATGATAACGATAATCGAAAGATAAAATAGTAAGAGAATAAGATGAGATTATAGATAGATGCATATATAAATAGATTATATAATATATGAATAAGTAGTAAAGATAAAGAGATATAGAATACTAAATAGGATATTAATAGTAAGAGATAGATAGATAGATATAATAGATAATATATATATAGAATTAGATATATATATATCATAAATATCATATAGAATAAATATAAATAGATGATATAATATGACTATATGCACATATCATATAGCGCACGCAGGCAGAAGTAGTTGAGTAGGTAATAAGTATACGATATATAACCTTATTGATTACTGCAGCATAGGCACAAAATATATAACGTATATATATATTATATATTATAGAGAGCAAAGCCTAGCACTCATAATAAGTACGGTATATATACATGTAGAGGCAAATGATCAAGCGTCAAGAAAGAAAAGACAAAAGCCACGTAGACTGGACCGGGGCGAAAATACAACAGACAAAGGTAATAAGGTAACATATATGTTTAACTAGTAAAGAGAAATGAGTATAGTTATATGGTTATAAATATGTAAATGCCCTTACTACATAATAGAAAGAAAAAACTGGAAAACAGCCGCGGAAAGTAATAATAGAAGTGTAACTAGTAGGGATAGAGGCCGGGGGCTAAGGCAAACATAACTATGAATATAGACCGCATAACCTATAAATGACAATTAAGTTGACTCAAAAACCGCAAGAAAAGACGGGAAAAGCAAAGCAGACAGGCAAAAAAAGCACAGAGACGATAAATAGGTATACGATTGTGACAAAGGTCGTGGAACAAATAGCAAATACCAGAGTAACAGATGCAGTAGCGGAAAAATAAAAGTACTAGTGTGTAGCGTGAAAGTATAAGAAGGGTAGAATAAAACATAGTTTCATCAATAACCTAAATCAGTACCGTGGCCACTACAGACTCAATGGAAAGGGATAGATAAATACAAGCGAGATAAGTAGTAAAAATACTAAAATAACTCCAACAAGTACTTATAATTAAAATTAATATTAATAGGAAAATATAAAATGACTCTCAGGATTGAAATGATCACCCGATAGCATTAGAAACACAAACATACACGCAATAAAGATATTTAAAAATATATATATATATAATAAGAAAATATATATATGAATATATATAGATATTATATATATGATAATAGTAATAAAATATAGTAGTATATAAATATATGATAAAAATAATATATGACAAACAAAACAGGAACAATAGTAATACAGTATAGAGAGATAAAAGATAAAAGTATATTAATAGTGCATCATTACTATAAAAAGTAGAAGAGAAAGTACATATATTATTATAATTGAGTAGAAATATAATATGATAAGTTAAATATAAGATAGAGATATAGTAATATAAGATATAAAATAAGTGATAGAAATAACGCGACTGGGAGCATAAACTCCTCAGTAGTTAAGATTATATAAAGCATGAAAAAATGAGTGAGACAATATAAATATTATGCGACGGCCAGACAAGGGGAAAGTTAAGTGAGTGTATGTAACATACTAACTATCGATAGAAATAAGGCAAGATATATATTATAAATATATAATGTAAATCTATAATAACCTACGGGGAAGGGATAAACCATATAATATGCATCAATCAAGGTAAGGCGCGTAGAATAATAGTAAGAAAAGAGCCTTAACACCAGGCTTACTCAGTAAAAGTTAAGGTATCACTGACGTAAAATTAAAGGGAAATAATGTAGTATAAGGGCTACAAAAATAAAGCAAATATCCTATTCACACAGCAAAAAAGTTGCCAAAGAAGTAGTCGGATATAACAACAAATGAACATGATATTTACGTAGCAGGGGAAAGCTACCCCAGAATATGAGCCGACTACTCAGGGTCCAATAAATACCTTAAAAGCCCTACAATAATACATATATCGAATAAGGATAAAAGTACTAAGTATCATAAGAAGGTGAGTACGACCCGAAAAGTAAAGTTATGATGAAGTAGGGCCAATGGAGTGCGACAGAAACCCACAGTGAAAAAAGGCTTTAATGTATAAATAAGAAATAAAAAAAAATAAAAATAAACTCACACACTATAAACTATATGATGATACCAATAAATATTCCAAACCCTTCGCATGAAAAATATGGAGAGCGTATTAATTACTACATATATATATTGTTTTAAATCTATGGTTTTTATGACACTAAGAAAACTCATGCAAAACAAGGACAAAAAAAAGCACAAATATACTTACACAAAATAAGTAAAGATGACATGAGACACCACTCTCTAATAAGTCTATCAGGCAAATGCGAGACATCTACTCAGGTTATTCTCTTTTTACCAATGGTATTCCCAGAAAAAAATAGTATTCAATGGTACTATAATATATTACTTGGTCATAAAAGGAAAGAAGCCAAAGATATATAGACATAGAGACGCTGTAAATGAAAGGATATTTTGTTATTTACTCTCTAACAGGAAAATATCTAAAGACAGTAATAGGGAGCATCCACTATAAATGTCTGTGTCATAGACAAGGAAAGAAAACAACAAATATACCCAAACATATATAATTCTATAGGCTCTCTGTATTGTGAATAAGTATACGTTCGCTGAACTGAAAAAGAAACCTCATGCGCCAGCGGAACGTGGAAAACCAGAAGGTAAGGGAAGACATGAAAAGCTAGCGCCAAGCGGCATGTTCCAATTCACAATTCTCAAAAGATACGCTCATGTAGAAGAGTCGCTAAGTTTGTATAGAATTGGTTGGTCTATTTGAGGAATATGTACAAGGTGAGATGAGTAACCACGATAAAATATGATAATAAGAAAAGCAAAAAGCACTTGCTGGGATATTTCATTGCATTTTTTTTTTGAAAAAATTATATCCTTAATG
>JABUQX010015619.1:5000-7500 GCA_015478945.1 Trachelipus rathkii | reverse complement strand
ATATGTGTTTTATTTTTCTAAATTTAATTTGAAATTTTTAAGTAAAATATTTTTAATGAATTTTAATGTTTTTATTAAATTTCATATTTTAAGGGGGGAAAATTGTGCTTTATGAATAGGAAGAAGCTAATTTCTAATGATCTATTGTTAAAGAAGAGTAATATATATACATATATATATATATATATATATATATATATATATATATATATATATATATATATATATATATATATATATATATATATATATATATATATATATATATATATATATATATATATATATATCATCTAACTCTTTTCCCCAGATTGGGGGTGAGGTGTGCAACATACACCGAAGACAAAAAAAATTAGTGAAAGAACATCACTTCTATACCCTTAAGCAGGAAAAAACAGTTTAAAAAACCTAGGTTTTGTTACACTTGCCAATTGATGTTTATTTTTTTATTTTTTTAACCTTTAAAATCAGAATATTAATTTTTTTTATTGTATAGTGTTTCCATCATCTATATATTAATGTTCTTACAAGTTTTTGAGCCAAAATATTTATATTAAGCAGTCAAAAACAGCAATTTAATTTTAAACACACATTTTTCACTTTTCTCAGAAACATATTTTTGATTATTTTCAATTATATATATATATATATATATATATATATATATATATATCTATATATATATATATATATATATATATATACTATATATTATCCCGGATTGGCGAAATATCAGCTCTTTGAGGATATAAAAACTTTTCTTCGTAGAAATTGTAACAATCTTCTAGTTCTTCTACCTCATACTCTTTCTGATATTTTGAAATTTTAAAATGTCAACTCCAACTTTGCTTCTTCCTCCCTCCATCCTCTTATATCTCTTTCGGTAATGATGCTAATTCAACTTCTGCTAAGGCTGAACTTTTGTTCAAACTTTTCCCTCTAATTCCACTCTTGATGATTCCAGAGCTAATCTTCCTCTCCGCCTCCTTTCAACTAATTAAAATGTTATTTCGGCATTCTCTGAGGTTAACACTACGAAGGTGAAGAGAGCTGAAGTAATCCCTCCAGTGGTCCTCAAAACCTGTGCTTCTGAGCTTGCACCTTGCCTCCGTAGCCTGTTTTCTTCACTGCCTATAACAACTTTTCACTCCTGATAAAAGAATGCATTCATTCAGCATGTGCTGAAGAAGCGGGACTCCAGTCAACAATCCAACTATCGTCCTATCGATTTAACCTCTGTTCTTCCTAAAATTTTCGAATCTTTCCTTAACAAGAAGATTTAGATACATCTTAAATCTTCTAATCTTATCTCTGATTGTCAGCATGGTTTCTGTAAGGACAATTTGACTGGTGATCTTCTTTCTTTTCTCTCCTACTCTAGGTTCTCTGCTCTTCCGCATTTCGGTGAATCTTTTTCTGTAGCCCTAGACATATGGAAAGCTTTCGATAAACTCTTGCACAAAGCTTTATTATATAAACTTCCCACTTTCGGCATTTATCCTTTTCTTTGTAACCTTCTCTTGACTTTCGTTCCAGTCGTTATATGACTGCTATTGTAAATAACCACCATATGTCCTTTAAATCTATCCATAGTGGTGTTCCTATGATTTCTGTTCTATCCCCAACTCTTTTTTTTTATTATTATTCTGCATCAATGGTCTATCTCTCACTGTGTCTCCTCTCCACTCTTAGGATGATAACTACATCATTCATCATTACTCCTTCCAATTTGAAAGACGACTCATGCAACAGCAAATAAATGATGCTAGGAGGATAGCCTTGAATCAACAGACTTCTAATCTTTCTGATACCTATAATTGTGTTAAAGAAAACATGTTTTTTTTCAATGCCTCAATAACTCAGCTTCTTCATCTATCTACTTGACATAATCTTTCACACAACTATAATATCTTCTTTGAAAACGCAACTCTAACCTTCTTCTGTTCTTAATATTCTTGATATTTTCTTTCTCGTGATCTTTATTAGAAGGATCATATTATGTTCTTTCTAACGAGTTTCTAGGAAATTGGGTGTTCCGAGGCGCCTTCGGAACTTCTTCTCACCATCCCAGTTGCTAGCTCTACATAGAGGCGTTGTTCGCCCTTCTATAGAGTATGAATCACTTGTCTGGGGTGGTTTTACACATAATGCTCTTCTTGATAAAGTGTATAGTCCAGGGCTTGTCGACTCCTTAACTCTCCTATTCTAACTAACTCTCTCTCCAATCTTTCTAGCCGTCGAACTCTTGCAACACTCTTCTTATTTTATTGTTTGAACTCTCCTCACTCACTACCATCACATTACTCTTACCTACATTATATATATATATATATATATATATATATATATATATATATATATATATATATATATATATATATATATATATATATATATATATATATATATATACAGATATATATATATAATATAATATATATATATATATATAATATATATATATATATATATATATATATATATAATAATAATAATATAT
>JABUQX010015618.1:12500-14401 GCA_015478945.1 Trachelipus rathkii | reverse complement strand
GATGGGCGGAATCCGAATGCCGGAATTCCGGTTCGAATCCGGCGATTCGAGTCTTCGAATCCGGATCGGATTCGGATTCAGAATCCAGGGACCTGGATTTCGGGATTCGGATTCGGATTCGAGCCTTTTCACACACACGGATTCGGATTCGGATTCGAATCCGAAGGTGCTGGACTGGATTCGGATTCGGATTCGAACATTTTTACACATACGGATTCGGATTCGAAGCTCGATTCCGAATCCGGATTCGAATCCGAGTTTATTTCTTGTTTCTACAGGATGTCAAAAAAAATCATTATCAAAAAAAATAATATAAAAAAAACGAGAACTTTAAAAATATAAAAATTTGCATCACTATTTAGGAGCCAACCACAGGAGTGCTGTAAGAGCAAATCAAGATGCATATTTCTATTATTTTTTGGCTATCATAACGCCATAGAAGAAATAGTTACTTCTGAAACATTGGAAAAACTAAAATAATTATAGAAATTATGTTAATTAAAGGATAGGGTCCAATATTGGACTCGTACTAGCCCCAAATTATTTCACCCCGCCTAAAAATGAGAATAAAATTCGGAATTTATCAGCCGATGTTTTGGAACCTATAAACACCAAACTGGTTAGAATTTTTTTTGGCACTTCTAAAACGTTGTTTTACCTGGTTTTTCTGTGTATCGTATATCCATTCTCTTTCAGAATATTCATAGGTGTGTTTTTTTATTTCAAAACCAATTTTTTGACATTTTTCGAATCAACTCCCAGAATTTTTTTTTCGAAATGGCTTCAAACTTGAGGTATGCATATATGGGACCATTACCTGCAAAAAGTCACGAAACTTTTTGTTTCGATTATTTGAGTTTTGTGCGCAGCGTTGCGTTGTCCAATTTTTAAACCACTTTTTTGGATTTTAAAAAGTGAAAAATTGGGATATTTTTTCTTGTTGCGGCGAAGTGGCCAATGAAAAATTTTCAGGGCCAGCATATATAATCGAGAGAAGAGGTATGCCACACTTTTTTACTTAAATTAATTTCTTTGTATATTGCCATTAACTTTAGTAGATTTGTTCTACTGAACAAATTTTCAAAAAAAAATTTTACAGTTTTTAAAAAAATTTCTTTGAGTCTACCTTGGTTTTTTGATTCAAGACTTCAAAGAAAACTGGCAAATCTCCACGTTTACACAAAGTCCCTAAAAATTTTGAATGCATGATCGGCATTGTTGAAGTAGAAAATATATATCACATTTTTCACTTTCCGGAAAAAATTCAAACGTTTTTTGAAAAAGTGAAAAGAAATATTGAGATGCTTATTTTTCTACCTGTTAATCCGACCAACAATCAAATTTTTCAGGGCTTATTAAAGCGGACGAGATGCATCTTTTTTACATAGATAGATAATGTTTTTGTATATTCAAAAGAAATTTTTTTTTTGATTTTGAAATTAAATCTAAAAAACAAATCCAAAACTATACATATACAAAGAAATTAATTAAGTAAAAAAATGTACGCATCTCTTCCCCGACTACTACGCCCTTGAAATTTTATCCACTCGCCGACAGGAAAAAAAAATTATCGCAATTTTTTTATTTTTAAAATCCAAAAAGTGGGGGGGGTTTTGAAATTGGACAACGCTGAGTCCAAAATTCAAAAAATCGAAAAAGGGACTTCTGTCTCAGAGATAACCGGACCATCTATGCATATTTCAAGTTTGAAGTCATTTCGAAAATAATTCTAGGAGTTGATAGGAAAATTGTCAAAAACATGGGTTTTTTAAAAATTGAAATTCTGAAAGAATGACTACGGACACAGGAAGAAAAAACACCATGAAAAACAACGTTTTTAGAGGGAGGGCAAAATAAATCTACAGTTTTTGTTGTTTATTAAGGGTCAAATTGGCTGATTA
>JABUQX010015618.1:0-10000 GCA_015478945.1 Trachelipus rathkii | reverse complement strand
ATATATATATAATATATATATATATATTATTATATATATATATATATATATATATTATATATATATGGCAGCCTTCTAGGCAGACCACAATCCATATTCTAAAAATACAACAGGATACACGGTGGAAAGGAATTACATTGTTGGAATGCTAGTAAAAATTTTTAGTAAAGAAAAAAAAAGTCAATATCTTAAAAACCACAATAGCTGCAGGGAAAAGGAATACATGTTTGGAATCCTGGTTAAAAAACTTGGTTAGAAAAGTAAAAAAAAAAAAAAAATATTATTGTTAATAATTTATTAGCTTAATATGAGGAGAAAGGCTATTTAAGACCTTTTATACGTTACTCGTTAAAATAATTAGACTTTCTAGTATAGTTAATTTTTTTTAAACTAAAGAATACCCCCAAGTTTATACCGCACCGATGGCAGGAGTCGGGGGCTTCGGCCTTCCGCGGGAACTACGGGGTAGGACATTCTTCCCCCCTCCGGGAGGGTCCCAGGAACCCCCGCTCTTGGTATTTGGGTGTCGCTTAGGTGTCGCGGGGTTCCTCCGCCCCCTCCCTACGGGTATGGAAAAACGTTCCCCACCTGTGTCCCCCGTCGCTCGACCCCCTTAACATGCCGTCGAATACCTTTACAAAAATATATATATATATATATATATATATATATATATATATATATATTTATATATATTATATATATACTATATGATATTATATATATATTATATATAAATTACTTTTGGACCAAATTAAGAAAGAACATACAAATCATAAGGTAAAGAATAACTGCTTCTCTGGGAATTGAACCACCGCATGTTGCGCTTGAGGACAATATGCCCGGTGCTATAAAACTGAGCTATCCTCCAACTTAAATAAATTTGCATCCAAAAAGAAAATTTTGAAAGGCACCAAGTTCCCGTCAAAAGGGACATCACCAGGGGTCCAGCCTGTCCTATCTCTCGTCCTTTATATTTTTAGATGTTAAATATTGCACAATAATCGCAATTATATAAGTTGTTAAAGAAAGAACATATACAATGAGAAGGTAAAGATTAACTGCTTCTCTGGGATTGAACCACCGCATGTTCGCGCGTTAGGACAATATGCCCGGTGCTATACAATAGGGAAACCGACCGGGTGCGGGAATTTTGCCCGGGGCCGGGGCCGGGCCGGGGTTAGCTAAAACCGGGGCCGGGGCCGGGGCGGGGCCGGGGCCGGCGGCCGGGGGCCGGGGTTAACTAAAAATTAGAGAAATGTAAGTCAAAAACACTGAAGGTCTTAAAACTTAGGATGAAAAATTAAATATAATTTCAATAATTAATTAAAATTTTTAATTATAAAAAAAAAGTTATACATTTATTAATTAAATTAAATAAAATAGTTTTTGAAAGAAATTTTTAGAAAATAAATGATTTTCTAGAAGAAAAAATTTGAAATATATAATATATATATATATATATATATATATTATAATTCATATATATAATATATATATAATAATACTATATATTATATTTAATATATATATATATATATATATATTATAATTATATATATATATATATATATATAATATACCTTATATATCGTATTTAGAATTTACATGCACGCATAGTCGATATAGTCCCCGACATTTAGTAATAAAAATTAATGAGCGTACATGACATGAATTCTTAGCCCACCTCTATGGCTTGCAAAAGATTTCAACAAGCCCTAATCACCCCTTACTCCCTATCATTTCCAATACTAATTGCACTACTTATAAACTTTCTTCCTGGTTATCTTCTCAATTAAAACCATTAATCGGCAAAATTTCACCTTCCCATCTCATCAATACAGAAGATTTCATACAACGTATTCATACACTTAATCCTTCCACACACCAATTTTTTTCTTAGCTTTGACGTCACCTCCTTTTTCACTTCCGTACCTGTCCCATTTACTCTAAACTTAACTAGAAAACTATATTCAAGAACATAACATCACTTTAAATTATCCTTTCTCCCTTCTTAAGCAACTTATTTCTCTCTGTCACACTTGATCACAGTTTCTTTACTTTTAACAATTCTTTTTACAAACAAACTTATGGCCTCTCAATGGGTTCCCCCTTATCTGCCACTTTAAGCAATATTTTTATGGAACTCTTTGAACACCACTACATTATTCATTCATCACCCTTCTCTTTCTAATGTCACATGGCTTCGTTATGTGGACGACGTTTTCTGCGCACTTCCAAATGACATCAATATAAATTTCATTTTACAACATATCATTAACATTCATCCCTCTATCTCATTCACACATGAAACCTACCTATTAACTCTTCTCTACCTTTTATTGATTACTTTAATTTCATGGAAAAACTCTCCACATTTCTTCCTTTTTCATGTTCTACCGAAAAAACCTACTTCTTCCTTCCTCTTATATCATTGAACGTTTTTCGGGAACTTCATACATATTAACACAAAATTAGCTACCCACATGGCCCTCTATCTTAGAGCCTTCCGAGTTTGCTCTCCTTCCTTAATCTCTTACAACAGAAAACTCAAATTTTTTCTACTTTCCCACTCAAAGCTAAAAATATCCTCCTTATGTCATTAATTCAGCATTTCGCAAAATCCAAACAAAAATTCTATAATAGTAACCCTCCCATTCCTCACACCACGTTTTCTTATCTTCTTCCATTCTCGCCCTATCTTTTAAATCATCATTTAAAAGAACATCTTCCCAAAAATATTCGCATTTATAAAAAGTAATACAATTTCCCTTGAAAAAAGTTTTTAAACCCCTAAAATTAATACTTATCGTTATATTTGAAATCATGAGTAATATAAAAAAAAAAAATTGATTGTATTTAGGTATGTTTATATATTTTGCAACAATTTATAACAAAGGAGTAATGGGAAATATTTAAATATATTATTTTTTATTTTGTTTCATTTAAACCCTCTAATTATTTAGTTGTAAATTTACAGTTAATCCCGGTAGAAAACCCCGGTTTTCCTGATTTTTGACCGGGGCCGTGTGGCCGGGGCCGGGGCCGGGCCCCGGTAAAAATGGCCGGGTTGGCCGGGGCCGGGGCCGGGCCGGGGCCCCGGTCGGTCCCTATATACAACTTGACCTATCCTCCAACCCAAAAAAAGTTGGATTCAAGAAAAAAAACAAAAGGCTATAAAGCAACCGAGTTTTCCCGTTCAAGGCGACATCACCCAGTGTCCCAGCCTCCTGTCCCTATCTCCGTTCTTTAATATTTTAAGTACATGTTTAATATTGCATAATAATCCGCAATTAATAAATGTTAAAGAAATAAAGAACATACAATTGAGAAAGGTTAAAGAATTAACTTGGCCTTCTCTGGAAATTGAACAAACCAACCGGCATCGTTGCCGGCGTGAGGACAAGTGTATGCCCGGTGCTATACAACTGGGCTATCCTCCAACCCAAAGAGACGATCCCCATCCGGAAATTCTATTTACCAGATCAGCGGAATAGAATCGGAAAGATTGAAACGAGAGAGAGCCAATTCTAGAAGTAAAAGAGGAGCAGAATTGAAATGGTTGAAGAAAGGAAGGGTCGAGTTATCAGCATATGAGTGGATAGAGTTAGAGATGTGCAGGTGAGAAGATCATTAATGGAAAAAGTAAGAATAAAGTAGGGAGATAAGGGACAGAAACCCTGAGGAGAACCACCACTATTGACCAGAAAAAGGAAGAAGAAGTCGCCCCATCAACAAACAGCCGATATTGAGCGATTTTTTGAAAAAAAACTAGACATTAGTAAGCAAAAGAGAAGGAGGAGGAAACCCAAAGTGAGGGGAGCTTGGAGAGCAGTGACGCGTTGCCATACCCGGTCAAAAGCTTTGGATATGGCAAGCGTTACCACGCAAGTCTCCCCGTAGTTCCTAGGGCGGAAAACCATAAAATCAGTAAGATAGAAAATTATATCGCCAGTAGACCTCGAGCGCCGAAAGCCATACTGTCGATCGGAAAGAATGTGAATGAGGATTTCCAGATGATCTAAGAAATGGGAGAGTGAGAAAGGTTTCAACAAGATCTTACAGATAGAATACAAATTGAACGTGCAGAGCTATGAGGGGCGATAGTTAGAAGCGATCAGAGCGGCTTTCCTTTTTTTTTCGGGAATAGGTTTGGACATGTGCGTGGCTTCCAACACTGAGGGGAAAGTGTTAGTATTGAGGACATAGTAGATAGTATAGTGAAACGAGGGAGGCGGGCAGCACCGGGAAGCACACTCCCTTAAACACGGGTGGAATGCCCATTCCGGGCCACCGCGCTTCCTAAAGTTCATAGATTTCAGGAACCTACATATTTATATATATTATATATATGTATATATATATATATATATAATATTATATATATATATATTATATATATATATATATATATATATATATATATATATATTATATATATATATATATATTATATATATATATATATATATATAATATTAATAGAAAATTATTTATTAATACATGGAAATAAATATGTATATTAGGCAGTAAAAAAAAAATTAAAATTAAAATTAAAATTTTATCTTTAATATCCCATAAATATTTGAAAAGAAATATGTCATATTTAGTGGCTAGTATTTTAATTTTGTTAAAAAAATCATTGGAAGGATTCGAATCCGGATTCGGATTTCGAATCCGGATTCGGATTCGCCATTCTGATTCAAGCTTTTTACATGGATTCGGGATTCGATTCGGTATTCGAGACTTCTTCAACACACACGGGATTCGGATTCGGATTACGGAAAATTTTCCCCCGGGGAAAAAAAAAGGTGCTGGATGTCGGTTCGGATTCGGTTCGAACATTTCCCACACACACGGGACATTTTTGGATTTCGGATTCGAATCCAAAAGTTGCCGGATTCGCCCCTTCACTGATATATAATATATATAATAGTGGTCAGATTTTTTTAATGCTCACAGTTTGTAACTAGAGACCGCAGCTCCGTACAGTAAAACAAATTATTATATTTGGATCAGCGGAAAATTATAAGGAAGGATTTTAATTTTTTTTTTTTTTTTTTTTTTATTCGTCGAAAAAATTAAAAAAAATTTTATTCACCCCATTTAGGGGGCTCGAGCCGACCGGGGGACAGAGGGCGGGGACGAATCCCCCCCGTCGTCAACCGTGGCGGCGAGAGACCCCGAACTTCCTGCCATCTTGTTTGCGTTTACCCCCCCCATAGGTATTCCTTTTAGTTAAAAAAAAAGAATAATTTTACTGCCAAAACACTTTGGTATTACTTTAACTAAGGAATACCATAGGTAAACCGCAAAGATGGCTCGAGAAAGTCTGGGGTCTCTCGGCCTCCCGGGAGACGGGAGTCGTTTTGTCCCTCATTTCTGTCCCCCGTCGGCTCGAGCCCCCTAAATGGGGTAAATAATTTTTTTTTTAATTTTTCGACGAATAAAAAAAAAAAAAAAAAAAAAAAAAAAAAAAAAAAAAAATTAAATACAATCCTTAAAATTTTCAGCTGATTCCAAATATATAATTTTTTTTACTGTAGGAGCTGCCGGTCTCTAGTTACATACTGTGAGCATTAAAAAAATCTGACCAATCATATATATATATATATATATATATATAGTAAATAAAATGAATATATATATATATATTATATATTAATATATAGTATATATTATATATTATATATAATATATATATATATATAACTATATATATATATATATATATATATATATATATATATATATATTTAAATAAAATGAATTTAAAAATAAATCAATTTGAAGCTCCAAAAAAAAAAAGTAAGTTCTTTTTATAGCAAATCAAATTTTTAATTTTTCTTTACCTAAAATAAAAAAAAAAAATTACCAACCCTGGACTAATAGTAGTATATTTTCCGCTACGTGGTTTACTTAAGGTCCTATTATATATTATATATATATAATATATATATATATATATATATATAATATATATATATACTATTTAATATACTATATATTATATATATATATATATATATATATATATATATATATATATATATATATATATATATATATATATATATATATATATATATATATATATATATATATATATATATATATATATATATGATAACAAAAAGCTGGAAAATAAATAGATTGAAAGAAGTGCGACTTTAAATGGTTTTAAATTACAATTGACATTTTAGAATGGCTTCCTTTCCCACTTATAAATAAAAGTTTGACTTTCTGTTTGTGTTTGTGTGTATGCGTATATATGCGCGAGCCTCAGGTCTCTCCCCATGCATAAAATATTCTAATGTTCATAAGCTTCGCGCATCAACTTTAAACCCGCTTAACGTAGAATATGTTACGTAAAGCGGAGCAAAACACAAACAAAAATATTATCTTAAACAAGAAACTCGTTTAACGTATAAACAACGTAGAGGAAAAGAAACTGACAATATGTAAAGCAAGTTTTGCAACTACTTACGTACATGCACACATATAGAAACCTACACAACTTACGTGAAAACGTGACAGAAAAAGAAACAAATAAAATGATGAAAGATAAAGAAGAAAGAACTGCAGAGGAGTCACAAAGTTTGAATTAGATTAAATGTCAATACTTAAAGTGTGTTTGAAAGATGAGAGAATCAAACGGTTTTGAGTTGCTCTATAAATATTTATTCATGTAATAAAGCTTTTCATTTTTTCCTATTTTTGGGATTTGGATTCGGAAAGATTCCTTGCTTTTGTTTGTTTGTTTGTTTCTTCTCTCTTCTCTTTTGGAAGGTCTCTTGTTTGTTCGCTTTTCCTTTCTTCTTCTAAGTCGATTTTTGACGAATTTTTTATATCGACTAGATCTATTGAGTCACATCTGGATTGATGTGAATTTTAAAGTCTATCAAGACACATTGTAAACTCATGCAATAAGGAGCAAGGTGGTCAGGATTTAGATGAGGAAAATAGTGAAAAAGGTGGAAAGTAAGATGAAGAAGGGCTTAATATGTAAAGCATAGCGATAAAGGCAAAATTATAATAATTAACTTGATTTTTTCGTTTTATAATTTTTTAACAACCTTTTTGAAAAGACTTAGAAATTTAGATAAGTGAAAGGACAATAGCAAATCAAATTTACTAGAATTTATAAAAGTTTATTTAATTAGTGACCGGCTGACCAAGTTCTATCATTCCGATTGACATATCTTATGGTGCAATAATATTAGTTTTTTTTTTGAGAGACATTTGTAACTGACATCACATTTTTTTATGTGAATCTTTCTAGCCTTATTATTTTTCGAGTTTTATGTACTTTTTATTTTGTATCCCTGTCAGGGGAATACACAAAGGCATATATCTAGGTATGAGGATTTAATAAATTTTTTTTCAGAGAGTTCTCCATATACTATATTGTAAGCAATAAGACATAGCAATACATAAGAAAAAAATGTTCATAAATAAATTAAATAATGCTATCTTTAAAACACCTTAATATGAGATAATTGATAATTTTAATTGTTAATTTTTCAAATTTAAATCGTTAATTTTTAATGTAAATTAATACGTTATTTCAGTGATTTTGATATCACAAATAGAAATTATAATACTCACAACACCAAGAGTTCTGCTCTTTCACTATAAAATTATGTTCTTGTATTTGTTTTCAATTTGCATTAAAGAAGTCTATGCTTCACATTTTAAACTTTGAAAAACTTTTTCAAACTATATTTTCTTTAGTTTGTATTATTTTATATTCTATTCCTTCCTTTCTATTGAAATATTATTTAGTTTTAATTGTTCTTAAAAACCAAATATACTTTTTTTTTTAAGCTATTCAGTTTATAATTTTTATAAAGTTTCTCTAATTTTTAATTAGAGAGGGGTAGTTTCCTTGACTGTTTTTGTTTAAAAAAAGAAGGAAAGGTTCTTAAGACGTTTAAAGTTGAATTTGAGGGATCAAATGTTCCGCACATTTGCTTTAGAAGGGAGAAGTCTCCAAGACGGGTTTTAAATTGGATGTATTGGGTCCCTGACTACGTTTTAGTGAATAGCAAGGGAAAGGTCCCTTACCGAAATATTAATGATAAACGGTGGAACAAGGTCCCACCTCTATCAGTTTGATTTTTTACTGAGAGGAAAAAGGTCCCTACCTAAAACGTCTGGGCGAAAAGTGAATGTGATTATAGAAAATTAGTGCACGCACTCCTAGTTGACCTATATATTTACTTTTATCTATATATAATATAAGATAATATAATTGCGTGTTCACTTCCTGACACAATTATTTTAATGTTTTAGGATTAACCACACAGTTTTTGTTTCAGTAGAACCTTTATTAATTTTTATAAGATCAATTCATCAACTTGTATTGACCACAGTAGGTCCTCTATGAGTCAACTTTTTTTAGCAAATATTCAAATAATGGCTCAAAGGTTTGAGGTAGGTCATATATTTATAGTAAACAAACCTAAAGAGGCTATTATAATGGTAATACATAAAATAAATTTCAAGCTTAAAAGCATTTTTATCTATAAATTGTAATAATTTATAGGTCATTTGGCCCTGATATATTCTTTCCATCACTTTGATATCCTGGTAGGGACCCTTTTCCCTCTATCAAAAATCAAACGTGGTTAGGGACTTGTTTCCTTTAAATCAAACTGGTAGGGACTTCCTTTGCTATTCACTAAAATAGTCAGAGGACCAATAATCCAATTAAGACCTGTTGGGAGCTGCTTCTTCCATTTAAATCAATGTGGCAGGGAACTTTTTGATCCCTCCAATCAACTTTAAAACGTCATTAAAGGAACCTTTCTTTTTAAACTAAAGTCAAGGAAACTATCCTCTCTAATTAAAAATTACGAAACTTTTAAAATTAAAATGTATAGGCATATTAAAAATGGACTTAAAAAAATCACTAAAAAAGCTATAATTTGATTTTTCTATTGAGGAATAAGAAAAAAGAGTAAAGAAAAAGTGTTTAAAGAATAATAAAAATACAAACTAAATGAAAATATAGTTGAAATGATAAAATGTGAAGCATAACTTTTTAAAATTGAAAAACAAATTAAGATTATATAGTGAAAGAGCAGAGACTCTTTGTATTTAATTAATTCATCTTGTGATATCTCTGGCTAATAAAATCTATGTTTAAAATGAACGATTTAAATTTGAAAAATTAACAATTAAAATTATCATTATGTCAATTAAGGTGTTCTATAAAATGCATTATTTTTTTTATAAACATTTTTCAATTGTAATATGTCATTAATCTACATTAGTAAGAAGAGACACCTGTATTATCAGTTCACAAACAAAAAATTATAAATTCGATCGTACTTCTAGTGCATAAACCTCAAAAAGAAATGTTCCCGCAGGGATTCAAATAAAAGTACATAAAATCCCACCCAGAGACCAAGCCCAACGAAAACACCATAAATGTACATAGTAGCAATGACCGAAAAAAACTTATTATTGCCCCTAAGAGTATGTACGGATGATAATACTCTTGCTACTTTTATAATTAATAAAACTTTTAAACTTATATTTCTCCATCCCTTCTCAATTATCTTAAATTACAAAATCTGCAACTCCTTTAAATTTTGATAAAATAAATAAGGTTAATTTTTTATAATTTTGCTTATTATCGCTTATGCTTACATATGTCATCCTTGCATCCTTTATATCCCCACCTTTTCATCTTTTTCCATATCCTGCACTTGCCCCTTTGCATGAGTTTCATCTGCTTTCGGCAAACAAGCTTATCAACCTCTCACTCACAAATTTCTAAATCATATTCTCAACATGCATTTAAGCCAGAAAGAGCGAGGAAGGCATTCAACGGTCGGAAGTTGTGGAAACCTGTATTTCCTAGGACCTATCTTACTTCCTAATATGATCAAGAAACCCATCGTGATTTACATATATATCTATTATAGTCACACAACCACTTTAATATTATTATTGATTTATTATACCAATATACATATCAAAACACACGATA
>JABUQX010015617.1:30000-37500 GCA_015478945.1 Trachelipus rathkii | reverse complement strand
GAGCCGTCTTGTTGAAACCAAAGCTCACGGAGGCCATGGGCTTCAATTTGTGGCAGCAAATATTCCGTTATCATGCCGCGATAGCGTCCCCCATTCACGATTACGTTCTGTCCGACCTCATTTTTGAAGAAATATGAACCGACGATTCCGTCGCCCCATAGACCACATCAAACTATGCATTTCTGTAGCTGTAGCGGTAGCTCTTTAAACTCCTCAAGTTGCTCATCAGCCCAAATACGGCAGTTCTGTTTGTTAACATACCCTTTGTGGCAGCAAATATTCCGTTATCATGCCGCGATAGCGTCCCCCATTCACGATTACGTTCTGTCCGACCTCATTTTTGAAGAAATATGAACCGACGATTCCGTCGCCCCATAGACCACATCAAACTATGCATTTCTGTAGCTGTAGCGGTAGCTCTTTAAACTCCTCAAGTTGCTCATCAGCCCAAATACGGCAGTTCTGTTTGTTAACATACCCTTTGAGCCAGAAATGGGCCTCATTGCTGAATAAAATCACGATAAAACTGGGGATTTTCATTGAGCTGCTGTAGAGCCCATTCACTGAAAACACGCCGCAAACCTAAGTCGGGCGGCTTCAATTCCTGTACGAGTTGGATTTTGTATGCTTTAAACCCAAGATCCTTACGTAAAATACGCCAGGTTGTGGCGTACGACAAACCTAGCTCTAGCGAACGGCGCCGAATCGATCCGTCAGGGTCGTCCGCCTCACTAACAGCTACAGCCACCATATTCTCTTCACTGCAAGCCGGATGTGGTCTAATCCGTCGGGTATCATCCAATAATGTAAACTGCGTTTCAAATTTGCGGATGGCATTGACAATAATGGTTTCGGTAGGTCTGTGATGCGAACCATATGTTGCTCTAAGTGCACGAAACACATTTTTCACAGAACGATGATTTTCGTAATACAGCTGAATAATTTGGAGACGTTGTTGCGGTGTGAGTCTTTCCATGATGATTTGCCAAACAATACTGGAAAAGAAAACGGGATAGTTAGACACGTGTCACGCGTGGTTTGTCAAATACAACCTATTGTAAAACAAACCCACAAATGAATCACCCTTATATATATATATATATTTTTTTATTACAGTTTATAAATCTACAAACATTATATGTAGATTATATATATACATATATATATATATATATATATATTATACATATATATATATTATTAGTTATTAGTTACATATATATATATATATATATGTTCTATTTAGCAGGAAACGTTAAAGATAGTGAGATTATAAAGATTAAAATGGCAGTTCTTCAAAAAGAAGAGTAACAAACATGGCTGATTATACAGCATAGTAGTTCAAAGTTCCTACTTTGAGTGAATAGCATGTTTATTTATATGGAAAATAAAGGGAAATAAAGGAACAAAGTAAATAAATGATGTTATTTTCAGTTTTTATAACTTTCCTCATATATATATATATATATATTATAGTTATATATATATATATATATATATATATATATATATTATATATATATATATATATATATATATACATATAAATATTATTATTATTATATTATTATATATATATATATACGTATTATTAGTTATATATATAACATATAATATATATATATATATATATATATATATATATATATATATTATATTATATATATATATATATTATATATTATTATATATATATATATATATATATATATATATATATATATATATATATATATATATATACATATATATAAAAAAAGTTGGAGTAATATGGAGCAAAACATGTATAAGCTAGCTGGGTTTCTTAAATCCAAATTTGAAGATGATTTTACATATTTCACTTGTGAGTGTTGAACCCTTCATTGATATCTGTAGATGGCGCCTGGGCAAAGATTTTTAAGTATGAGTTTGAAGCACCTAATAGAGTATATAGTCTCAAAATAGATTATGAATGTACCCCTTCAAATTTTATGTTTCGTTATAGAAATTTCGAAACTGACAGAGACTCTGATTCGTAATAAAATAAAATGTAATGATTATTATAACTATTTGAAAACTTAGTTTTTGTGTTTTTCACTAAGCATAAAAATATGGTAGATTCATGCACACTAAACATTAAAATATGGTAGATTCAAGAGTTTTGCATATGGATAAGTTTTATTTAAAATAAGGATGTGGTACAACAGATGTAATCAGGGAAATATGGGCTGAAAATATAGGTCTGGAATATTCATAAAATATGTTTCTTCACTAGACACAAAAAAGGAATATCTTAAGAGATCGAGAGTAGAAAAAAATCTGAATGGCAGGCTTTCGGTCGAGTTAGTTCCAATTTCAAGTCCAAAATTTCTTTTTTCCATTACATCATGAAAAAAAAGTTGTACAAGCTTCAATAATATTTGCATGTTACTTGCCTTATACCTTTAAGTCAGCCTGTAAAGTATTACTCATTGTATGCAAATTGAAGTGTACAGAAGATATATAAGTATAGGAACCTTTTATAAGCTTATGTTTACACGCGAGTTCAAATAAGTTGATCAAACCACGCTACTTCTTTTCCTCTGTACAAATTAAAGTAACGAATGGAATGAAATTGCATTACTCTTCAATTTTATTCATTGAAGAAACATAAGACACCTTACTGTCTTTTTATCCTTATTCTTCATTTGATTTAATAAATCTTTCTTCTTTAAGGAACCTCTTAAACTTTCTCTTTGTTTTAGAGGGGATCTTATGCAATATAAATTGGGGGATATGCATATGCATGTGTATGTTAAGAACAATCTCGTACATGTACGTGTATGTGCGTAATTATAAAGTGCAAGGGACAGTGGTGGATCTTCACATTAAAATATAAATAACTAATTACCATAATAAAATTTATCTTGTAAAGAGATTTTCAAGATTTCTATTAATTTTTTGCAAAGCGACAAAATTTTATGGTGTTTTTCTGTTCCAAATTGAACAAAATTGGTCACAGAAAACAAATAGGGTTCTTTACATTCTTTCTTCGAAGCTAATTTGAAGGTAGGGAATTAAAGAAATGGTGAAAAAGGGGGGAATTGCAATACTCCCTCCATTCTCGATCTGAGAGAGTTGCTTGATTACCAAAGGAAGTGTTGTGTTTTTTTTGAATGGAACAATTTTTTTGAAGTTTATTAGTAAATTAGTAAATACAATATTTAAAATTAATTTTTAGTGGTAAAATGAATGTATGTCACATGAACATCATTTGTCTAAGGGGGCTCAGCTCCAAGTATCTCTCCCCAACCCGTATAGTGAAATAAAAATATAACCCTCAGCACCATAAATGTTCCAAAGCTTTAATAAGCATATATTTAAAAGAAGAAGTATCTGGCAGCAAAGGCTATAAATATGTAAAATTTGGAGACTAAAATTTTTTTAGGTCGTTTTCTAACTTTCATTAACGTTTTCTTTCATTACACAGGCCTGCAAAGTTTAATTTTTGAAAATTGTCTTCACTTTTAGGTGTTCATTATATTGGATTTGTTGTCCTGATTTCAAATATGACCTCAGTTTTTCCATATTTTTTTTATTTAAAGTTATTTTCCAAAAGGTATAAAGTTTTAAATAGATCAATAGATCAAAAGATCAATACCTCACAGATCAGGGTTGGGACGGAAAGGGGAGAGGGATTGGTGTTTGATTTACTGATTCACTGATTTACCGTTTTAGGGTATGTAAAAACAAATTTTTTACGTTATAAACATGAAAAGCGTAAAATTTTAGTAAAAACAAAATGTTTAAAGTAAATAAAACAAAAGTAAATAAAAGTTGTGTTGTTATACAAATATGACCTGAATCGGTAGATCGATAGATCATAGACAGGTGCTGAGGGGCGGGGTTTGTAAGGGTGTTGAGGGTGGGGTGGGTGGGGATGGTGGTTTGATTTACTGATTTACAGCTTTTGGGTATGTAAAAACTCAAATTCTTTTAAAGTTATAAACATAAAAAAGATTTTGCTTCAGATCGAGGTAATAGCAAGCATGTTGCTTCAGCTCCAATTCAATGAGAGCAAGGTTAGCTTATCACAAACGCAATGGGAGATGGAATTGGAAGCCGAAAAACGGCGGGCTAAACACAATTTTTACCTGTCTGCAGCTACCTAGAATCGAAGGATACCAAAACTGGGCGGTGAATAGTTTAATCCTTCAGTAGAGAATATACCAGCCTACAACTGATATACGCAAATCAGCACAAACAGGCTGGCGCTCGAACTGTAGGATATTATACATATATATATATATATATGAGTATATACATATATATATATATATATATATATATATATATATATATATATATATATATATATATATATATAAATGTTATATAAATGTGTATATTTATATATTATATATATATATATTATTATTATATATATATATATATATTATATATATATATATATATATATATATATATATATATATATATATATATATATGTTATTAAGGTTATATTATATATTATTATAACGTAAGTTATAGGAATGAGTAAGTTATGTATTTTTTCTTTTTAAATTTCCTACACAATTATTAGTAAATAACATTTATAATTAATTTTAGTGGTAAATGAATGCATGGTGCAAGAGCAATAATCCTATAAAAATTATAAAAAAAGAAGCATCTGTCAGTAAACATGCTAAAAATTTGATGCAATGGTAGTTACTTTACTGATATTAATCAGTGTACTTTGTTAATGTTGCCTGTTTGTAAGTTAATGTTAATGTACGTAATGTATATTATGCTCTTAGTTTAGGTGATATTATATTAGCTTTACGGTTGTTAAAACTTTGTTATAATTATTAAATAATAATAATAATAATAATAATAATAATAATAATAATAATAATAATAATAATAATAATAATAATAATAATAATAATAATAATAATAATAAAATAATAACTTTGTTACGTTAGCATATATTCGTTGGTCAGCATATAAAAAACTTTTATGTTATGTTTATCCAATATGATACTCGAAATATGGCTTGAAGCAATAGATCAATAGATCCTGGAAAGGTGGGAGGGGAGGGGAGGGGAGGGGAGGGGAGGGGAGGGGAGGGGTGGGGCGGGTGGTTTGATTTACTGATTTACTGGTTTAGGATCATTAAACTATTACACTTTACTATGATATATTATTCAAAGAACGTATTTTATGTTTTTTTTTATGTTATGGGAGGGGAGGGGAGGGGCGGGTGGTTTGATCTACTGATTTACTGATTTACTACTTTAGAATCAGTAAACTATTACACTTTACTATGATATTTAATATGATACTTATTTTTATGTCATGTTTGGATGAAACTTTGTTATGTTTGCAATTATTCGTTGGGTATTATGAGAGTGAGGTCAGGTTATGAAATTATTTTGTTAAATATTACGATGTTAATGTAAAAAACTTTGTTACGTTAGCATATATTCGTTGGTCAGTATGATAATTAGACAAGGCTATGATAAATTTTTGTAAAATATTACCATGTTAAAGTAAAATTAACATTGATATGTTAGATATATGTTTGAAAAGAGTGTGAATAGGTTACGTTTTGTATGCTATGTTAGTTACTTTACTGTTGTTAAGTATGGAACTTTGTTAATGTTAGCAGTTTATTCGTGCGTAAGGTATGTTAGAGTTGTCGTTGTACATTATATTCTTAGCTGAGGTTATGCTATGTTAACTTTATTAATGTGAATACTTTGTTACGTTAGCATATATTCGTTGGTCAGTATATAAAGAACTTATTTTTATGTTATGTTTTTCCAAAATGATACTCTAAATGTGACCTGAATCAATAGATCAATAGATCAATAGATCAGTAGATCATGGATGGGTGAGTGTATTGATTTACTGATTTACTGCTTTAGGGTCTGTAAAACGCAATTTTTTTAAGTTATATACATAAAAAATAATTTTTTTTAGTAAAAACAATGTTTTAAACAAATAAAATGAAAATAAATAACAATATGAAAAAAAATATATTTTTTTTAAATAAATGATAATTAAAGTAAAAAAAATTAATTGCAAAGTATAAATGTAAAATGAAGCATAAAATAAAAATAGCAAACAATATATACATGTTTCAACTTAAAAAAGTAATATATTAGTTGACGTTTATAAAAAGAAATTGAGATTTGAAAATATAAATGTCAGTCTTCAACTTTTAGAAAACGAGTTATCTTTGTAAGATGCAATGCAAATGACGACCTATACATGTTAGAACAGAATCAGTCATGTGAACAGTAATGATATTGTATTATTAAACGAATGTTTACTAACTCGGTCCCGCACCGGTTCCAGCACCGGTGCTGGCTATGGCTCATTTTCTCCAACACATGAGACTTCTTCCAATTCCTCCTTCCTCCTTCTTCTTCCTCTTTTGTCACGCACTCTGTGCATTTTTTCTTCTTTTATTTCAGTTGGGAACCCCACTTTGGGGGGGGTTCCATAGACACCATTGACTGTTCTAAAACTATTTTATTCAAGTTCTACGGAATAATAAACATATATTTTGATACAAAGCGAATATTTATTAACTCAGCACCTCACTGGCTTCAGCACCGGTGCCGTTACCGATTCTGACTCATTCTACTACTCCTCCCTACTCCTGAATCATTCTTCATCCTTCTTCCTTCCTCCATCTTCTGTTTTGCATTCCATGCATTTCTTCTTTTTTCAGGCGAGACCCCCTCCGGGGGGTCCCCTGACACCCTTTACGAACTTAAAACCCACATATTCAAGATCTACTACCTTATAAACATATATTTTGATGCCAATATGGGACTAAACGAATATTTATTGACTCGGCACCGCACCGGCTCCAGCACCGGTGCCGGTGACGACTCCGACTCCTCTAACTCCGACTCCGACTCCAACTCCGACCGACTCCTTTCTCCCTCCTAGTTTTTCTCATTCTCTTATGCATTCCGTGCATTTCTTTTTTTCGGGCGGAACCCACCTCCGGGGGGGGGGTCCCTGAACTCCGACTCCGAATCCAGCTCCGACTCCTACTTACGCCTTCCTCCTCTATGCACTCTCCAAATTTCATCCTTCTATGGGTATTTTCAATTTATAGGGGCCAGCACCCACTCCGGGGGTGCACGGATACGTAACCTTGTCTACGACGAGGTTACGCCATCAACTGACAGGCGGCTAAATTTTAGGACGGTACGATAGCCCTAACCCGGGTAGAATATATATATGCTGAGAAAAGGACCAAGTAAACTGTACTGTTACTACAACGATATATCGACTGAATTTTAAATAATAGCGATGATTTTCTATCGATTATATTTTTCAATTTAAAAAGCTAACCAGAGCACGTAGAAAGACGACATAAACATCGATTTGGGGAAAAAAAAAGGATAAATCGATTGGAATGATAAAAAATGATCTCCCGACCATTTATAACCTTCCAGGAACCAAAATGCCCCTTTTGGGGGGTTAAGCCTCTGAGTTCAGGTTCAAAACCTCCGAA
>JABUQX010015617.1:17500-27500 GCA_015478945.1 Trachelipus rathkii | reverse complement strand
AAAAAAGTATAAATATAAAGTAAAGAATATATATATATATATATATATTATCATTATATATATATATATAAGGTTATATATATATAGTTATATATATACATATATATATATATATATATAGCAGTTAGTATATATATATATATATATTTATTATATCAAATACGTAAAATATCATAATCAGGATACGAAATTTTATATATATATATATATATATATATATATATATATATATATACTATTAGTTATACATATATATATATATTATGATATGTATATATATATATATATATATATATATTTATATATATATATATATATATATATATATATATATATATATATATATATATATATATATATATATATATATATATATGTAAGGGCAGTTTCTCTACCCTTACTATAATAACTATGTATAGCTACTTGATATATGCATCCGTATATTAAATTTTAATTATTATTTCATTGTATAAGAGAAATATTTAACGATTCTTTTGTGAGGGCACTTTCAAATGTAATGGGCACGTGAGTCCAAGCGAAATGCCCGGGGTAGAAGGGAATAAGAGTCAGTTAGCGTCTCGTATCATAAGAGGAGAGATGCATTAGAGTCTGACTTCAAGATACAAGAAGAGAAGTCGCATTGTGTGTCGGCTTGTTAAAGGCCGGAAATTGTGTTTGAATATAAAAATTATGATATTAACCTTCACCAATATTATTAATGACTGTGAACTGACCCATTGTGTTAACTGTTAATATTGATACCATTATTTACCACCTGATTTAATTAGTCTTAAAAATAAAAATAAAAAGTAATTACCCCTTTTCATTATCACTGTATTAACTCATCAAAGGGTTATTACAAAGAATGGTGACCAACAGAGCGACTCGAATAACTCCCAACCTAACTGATGTGAAGAGTGCCAAACAGTGAATTAATTCAAACAGTGCCTAATTAAGACAGTGAAGTGAAAAAAAGTGCCAATTCAAAACACAAACACACACAAAAAACAACACAAAAAAAAAAAAAAAAGTTCAAATTCCCCTGAAAAAAACAGTGAAATAAGAAACTCTATCGCAATAGGCTTAAAAACCTTCCCCTAAACGAAAAAAGAAAAACCGTTAAAATTTGCCCAACTTTAAGAAGTTTCACCCAAATTGAAACAAGAAGCAAGATGACTGTTACCACTTCGCCTGAAATCTCGAACCCCAATTCACTTATCCCTCACGAGGTTCCCCAAAATGGGGGAATGGGAGAAGAAGACAACTTTTCTCAAAATGGACAAGGAGAATCTTCAACTCACGAAAACAAGATAGACCACCTGATAGCGATACAGAGAAAAACGACGGAAGAAATGATTTCTCTAATTGGAACAATCAAGAACCTAATGAAGACAATATGCGAGAATTCAAGGAAATCTACAATCAACATTGACGATCAAGACTTAATACAGGGAAACGTAGAAGCTCCTCTCTGGTTCCAACAACGGGCCAAAGGGGGGGAATAAACACGTGGCGAAATACTTACTTTAGACGGAAAAATTTTAATATTAGAGGTAACAATTTTAGAAGTAACTTTTATAATAGTCATTATAATAATAGTCACAATAATAACGGTAATAGTAGAAAATGGTTTTATAATAATAATCATAATAATTTTAGTAGAAATAATTTTTACAATGATCATTATAATGATAGTCATAATAATAACTATAATAATAGAAAATATTATCATTATAATAATAATAATAATCATAATAACGGTAGGAATTATAGCCATAATTACAGACATTTTGCTGGTATTCGTTATAGGAATTTTGGGGGGTTTACTTATGGGGGTTATCCGAAATATCCAGGGGGAGGGGAGAATGGCTTCCATCGAAGAAGAAAGTATTACGTTAACAATTTTAGAAATGCCTGCTACAAAATGGGTACTTTTAATGATTATAATTACGGGCGAAATAGAGGGATTAACCATAATAATGTTTATAAATGGACTAGATCTATCAACTATAGTAATAATTATAATAATGGACATGTAAATCATAATGGTAATTATAATAATTATAATTATAATAGAAACGCATATTATGATAATAGGTATAAATATGTTAGAAATACTGACTGTAATAATGAACATGCTAGTAATAGAACTCTTAATTACGAGAACGAAATTAATGACGAGGATGTAAATGGTATTGCTGTAACTGCTACTCTGGTGGGGGAGTGGTCGTTCCCCCCAATGAACCAATTCATTCCCCTGCTGAGACAGGAGAAAGCACGGAGGCAAAAGCTGGTGTTACTTCAGTCTGTAGCTCGACGCATGCGGGGCAAGAGGGTAGTTTAAGTAAAGATATAGAAAACGGGATGTTTAAAAATACTGAAATAACTGAACTACGGGAGAGGGAAGAATACCGTAGCGCTCATGATTTAATTGCCGAGGCGCGAGTTGAGGAAGAACGAAGGACCCTGAATTATTATTCTACCAATAATAATAATAATGAAAAAAATAATAATAATAATAATAATGAAAGGAATAATAATAATAATAATGAAGAGAATGATAATAATAATGAAGAGAATAATAAAAATAATAATAATAATAATAATAATAATAATAATAATAATAATAATAATAATAATAATAATAATAATAATAATAATAATAATAAAAATAATAATAATAATAATAATGATGATGCTAGCGCCGATTTTGATGATGTTTCCTATATAAATTTCGGAAGCGAAAGGGATGTAACTTTTTAAAGAAAAATTATGTTAATGTTGGAACTGCGATGGCTAAGAGGGCAAATTTTATGAGATTTTATTCCGTCACTGATAGAAGAAGCATGAATAATTATTTAATAGATTGGGGGAGTTCTTTAAATTTAATACAACCTTCAAAGGCAGATAGGAGTGGGGGTATAATAGGATCTGTGACTGCGGCTAACGGGGCATTGATATCTATTTATAATAAAAAATTAATTAAGATCGACATCGGGCTTGGAAGACAATTCGAATTATATGCATTCGCGGCCGAAATAAGTTTCAATATTTTGGGTATGGATTTTTTAGAGAAATATGGGTTTATTATTGAGACTTTAAATCTATGATTACGATGATTGATTCCCGATACACGCCTTCGTAATGTTCTCAATAGATAAATTGAAGCTTCTGGCTTCTCCCGTCAAATACGAAATTCCACTCTTCCCCTTATCTTTCTCAATATTAATCGCGAATAATTTTATCTATCTCTTATAATTTTAAGGCGGTCTAACGATTCTGTCAATAGAGGTATTGAAAGAAATCATTATTGTTACTCGATATTGTAAAATTATAAGTCTGGTATATATGTACTTTCGTACTTAATTAGAGATGTAGAAATAAAATTTTGAAATTCAACAGTAACAAAATTACGTTATCCTACTCAAAAAAAAAAAACAAAAAAAAAAAAAAAACAAACTCACACTATTGTACAGGGTACAAGTTATCTCTACCCTTACTATAATAACTATGTATAGCTACTTGATATATGCATCCGATATATTTAAACTTTTAACTTATCCTCCACAGCGAATATTCATTGTATAAGAGAACATATTTAACGATTCTTTGTAGGGCACCACTTCTCAAAGGTAAGGACTGCCACGGAAACGTGGTCCAAGCGAAAGCCGCGGGAGGAGGAATAACGCGTCGAGTTAGCGTCTCGTATCATAAGAGGAGAGATGCATTAGAGTCTGACTTCAAGATACAAGAAGAGAAGTCGCATTGTGTGTCGGCTTGTTAAGGCCGGAAATGGTGTTTGAATATAACAAATATATGATCATTAACCTTCCACCAAATTAATTAATGACCTGTGAACTGACCCATTGTGTTAACTGTTAATATTGATACCATTATTTTACACCTGATTCTAAATTAGATCTTTAAACAATTAAAATAAAAAGTAATTTACCCCGCTTTTCATTATCACTGTATTTAACTCATCAAAGGGTTATTACATATATATACTATCAATATATATATCATTATATATATATTATAATCATATAGATATATATATGTGTGTGTGTTCGTGTGTGTGTGGCTTGTGTGTAGTGCATACCTATACTTAAATAAAAATAATCCTGGATTGATTCGCAAAAATACAACTATACTCATATATATTAATATATAATTTATATAATTGATATAGCTTACTTTAAATCATATTCATATAACACCTATATATATATATATATATATAATATATATATATATATATATAATATATTATTATATATATCCTAGTCATATATATTATATTATTTACAACTGCTAAATACTCTCGCATGTTCGAAAACATAGAAAAGAATCTCTTTCATTCTCTCCTATTGAGGCTGAACTCGAGCCTCATTGATGGTATAGCTAAGTGTATATTACCAACTGTACATTCAACTCCACTTACCTTTTTTTTTTTATATTTACTGTTTATTTTTTTTTTTTTCTTTTATTTTTTCGCCACGATGAGCTGAAAGGAACCTTGGAAAGACGTTTACTCTCGAATTGCAAGAGTATGAGCAGTTGTAAACAATTAATCATGATACATCCACCTCTACTCTGAGTGGAACCCCAAGTTGAGCAGGGTAAGCTGTCTGTCGAGAAGTATCTCTTCCAAGGTTCCCTTTCCTAGTACTCACTCGTGGCTCATTGCGCCAACCAGACTAAACAAAGCTAATTACATTATCATCACAGTGACGAGGCTTGAGTTCGAGCACTCTAATCAGGAGAAGAGACATAAAAGATCTTTATCACCTATGATTCACGTCATTCATATCCGTATCCAAATAGATATAAAATATACGTAACCTACCAGCTCCTCCATCTCTAGATAATCTATATATTCATATGATACTCATCACATACTTTATACCATAACCTACATAAAACTTCAATAAAAATAGTTATTATATAATACTAGTATAATATTATTCTATTCCTTTTTAATTCACCAAAATGATCATTCACTTAGTGTCCCTTCCATTTACATTTGGAAGCTATGCATGAACACTCTTTAAAGCCATCTGTTGTCAGTTCCCATCCTATATATAAGTGAGTAAGTTTGTTTGAGCTTTCAGAGTAGAGAAGATACTTATACTTGAAGCACGTTTGAAGAGTAAGATAGATGCTATAACATCCATATCGATTCCAAAGATGAACATGACGATCAATCATCTTACGTTAAAATCATTTGTAAACATTTTAATTATCATATTGATATGAATCACTTAGAAAAAATTGGTTAGATGGATTCATGGTTCTCAACGAACTTGCGTTCTCTAACTGGTTTGTCAAATAATTACAAGGAACACGGATTTCAATTTCTTTGCATCTTTTCGATTTTAATATTGATATCCTGACACGGAGAGACAGTTTCAATTTCTTCATTTAAATTAACAGAAGGACAAACAAGTTCTGTTGAAAAAATAGGAAATTTGCTTCGAAAACTTTTTCTGTCGTTGTATTTCGAGAAAACCCTTAACAGAAGCAAGAACTTACCATACCTTCAATTTGATTAAGAGCATTTATTGTCAGTAATGATGGAGCACCTATCCAATTATCATTACTTAATGGAAAGGTTGGTCTATATTCAATAATTAACTTTTAACCAATTCACCAGCGATTGAAAGATTTCAAAGATACGTGACGCGTTTTTGAACAGAAGATTCAATATCCTTGATCCATCCAATCCTCTAGAAAAAAAGCTTCGAATTTGCTCTTAGTAAACATTTTCTAATCTTAACAATCCTTAATGATATTACTTATGTGAATTCGTGTTAATTTTGGAAATTTAGTCTTATTGCGAGAAACAAAAAACAATTTCTATTAAAATACAGGACTTGTTCACCTTGGTTGATCTAAAATTAGCCAGTTAATTACTGTCATAGGTTTCTAATGTGTTGTATCATGTGAATAGGAAGATCAATTATAAGCACCAAATCCTACTTTCTATTTCGACATTTTAACTTCCTCTAAATCTAAAACTTTTCTGCGGTTGCTGCGCTCCATCTCGATACGTTGCTCCCAAATAAGAAAGTCACTGTTTATTTAACTTGGTACCGCAGATATTGGCCTCCGCTAGAGATTTTCTCCTCGATCAGACCTTTTACATGATACTAAACAACCTAAAACACATATCCTTCACCACCCAATAGAGTTCATTCTCATATTACTATCAATATATATAAATTATATATACTATATAAATGGTATATATATAACTTATTATTATCATATATAATACTATTTTATATTATATAAATTATTATACTATATATATTATATGCTATATATATATAATTGATAATCTATATAATTTATATATATTAATATATATTATTATATATTAAAAATATTATACTATATACATATAATATATATACATATATATATATATTACTTATATATATATAATATATATAATATATATTCATATTTTATATATATATATATATATATTATATATCATACCTATAACATATAGCTAATACTATATATAGTATATCTATCCCATATATATATATATATATAATATATATATATTATATAATATATATATATATATATATATTCATATCATTGATTATTATTATTTTTTTTACTATTTCTTAATCAAAATTAAGATTAAGAACCCTATCATCAAAAAGTTTTAGTTCAATAATTTCAGGAGGGGGGTCAGACTCCTGAACCCCCTGTCTACGGCCTATATATATATATTATATATATATATTATTATATATATATTTATATATATCATATATTATATTATATATATATATATATATCTTATATTATATTATTATTATATATAATTATTATAATATATATATATATATATATATATATATATATATATATACATATATATAATTATATATATATATATAATATATATATATATATTATAATATATATCATATAATACATATATATATATAATATATATATATATATATATATATATCTATATTTTAAATTATATATTATATATATATATATTATATATATAATATTATTATATTATATATAAATATATATATATATATATATTATCATATATATATTATAAATATATATTATTTTTTTATTTTTTTTACATGATACCACAACTCACGGGCAGGGCTTCCAAAAGGGGGGCAAAAAAATTTTAAAAAATAAATAAATAATAAAAAATACAAAAAAAACAAAAAATTAAAATAAATGGAAAAGTAAACACTCACCCTGTAAACTTACCTAACGCATTCCCTCGGGAAGGCGTAGACGCGGGACTAGTAAATAGAGTAAGATTGAATATTGCAGGGGAAAATAGAAGAAGGCAAGGAAATTCACAAAACAGATGTAGCTTGAAAGAACGGAGTACCACAACAAGATATCCTGGAGTCGTCTAATATTTACACAATTTCATGAAGGGCAACAAGCACCTCTTGTGCACGAGGGCGACGACAGTGCGTTAAGGAATGCGAGAGGTCAATTTCCTCGAGCACTGCCGTTGTAATACCTATAGCAAAGAGATAGTGCACCAAACGTCACGACGCAGAGAAAGAGGCTCAAGGAGGGAGTCAGAAAGTATGGGGACAGTCTTATAAGCCTCTTAGCCTTAGCTTCACCACACGCTCACTCCCAAACACGCCAGCAAAATCCGTAGAGAACCCGCGATCCCCCCCCAAATGTGGGCATATATTTTTTCATAAAAAACGAATAGGAGATATTTTAATATAAACTGAGTATTCTGAGCAGGCTTAATTTCCGCAATCTGAAAAGAATTCCCACTTTTCTTTTTTTTTTTGGGGGGGGGGCCCCTTTTTTTTTTTAAGGCAACAACCTTGTTGTTTATTCAAGACAATCACTATTTATGTTTAGTCCAAGAATGTTTATGTTGTTTACGGCTAGGCATTAGAGCCGTCCAAAGGGGATGGGAAAGTTGGGAGGTGTTTTAGAGAGGGAGATATGAGAAGTCGAGTTTTCAAAGAGTTGAACTTCACAAGCATTATCGGGTTCCCACTGAGAAATTCCGACCAAATCTGCAAGAATTGAATCTGAAAGCTGTAGACGAGAGGCAACTCTAGATACAAACGAGGGAGCACAATTGAAATGAGTGTGGAAGAATGAAGAGTAGAGTCATCGGCAATAAGAGTGAAGAGAGTTAGAAGTGCAGCTAAGAAGATCGTTGATGAAAACTAATGAAAAGTTGGAGATAAAACAGAACCCTGAAGAAACACGCAGCAAAAAAATTAATAACAAAGGAGAAGAGGTTGTCCACCAACAAAGAGCTGAAAAGAAACTAGACAGAGTAAGCAAGCGAAGGAGGAATCCAAAAGGAGGTAGCCTTAGAGAGGCACGGCATTCCATACGCGTCAAAGTCTTTAGATATGTTTTTTTTTTTTTTTTCAAGAAAGACGCTACCACACAAGACTCCCATGGTCCTTAGGGGCAGAAGACCATAGATCAGTGATATAGGAAAGGATACCAGTTGACCTCGAACGTCGAAACCCATACTGACGATCTGAAAGACGGAATGAGATTCTATTGATGATCGAGAAATTAGAGTTTAAGGAAGTTCAAAGATTTTAGATATGATAGCAAGTTAAGACAATAGGTCGATAGTTAGAACGATCAGAGCTGCCTAACCGTTTTATGGCATTGCTGAATAAAAGCGCGTTTCCAGCGTTGAGGAAAAGTATTAGTGTTAAAGCAATGGAGTAAGAGTTTGAAACGAGGACAGCGCCAGCTCAGAACACACTCCCTCAAACACGAGGAGAATACCATTGGCCCACTGCCTTCCTGGAAGTTCATAGCTCTCAGTCTTATGTACCCGATCATGAATTAATGACAGGAGAGACATTCGAAAACCTGAGAGGGGATGAGCAGGAGAAGGGGTAGATAAAAAAAAGAAGACCAAAGAGATTAGCCTTTTCAGAAGCAGTGTTTAGCAACATACCGCCAGAAGGTAAGAGGACGGAACGGACAGGATTTACAGAAGTATTGGATATGTTTTGGCAAGAGGCCCAGAAATATTATGAAGAAGGAGATCAAGAAGGGCAGCACACTTCCTTTTAGGAATATATATATATATATATATATATATATATATAATATATACTATTATATTATATATAATATTATATATAATAATATATTATAATTATATATTATATTTATTATTAAATTATATTATATAATATTATATATAAAATATCATATATATATATATATACTTATTATAATAATATATATATTTATATATATATAATATATATATGATTATTATATATATATATATATTGGAAGATACATCATGTGTAAGAAGATAACAGGTTATTCCAATATGTATATTGCGGGTCCGAATTAAAATTGGTAAAAGCCCGACCAAGTGTTTCCCGTTCGTGGAATGACTCATGATGTCAACTGAAGTGTTTTCAAATTGATTCGAAAACAGATATGCAGCATAATATAATATATAATAATAATATAAAATAATATAATATAATAATATAGATATATATAAAATAATAATTAATAATATATAATATAATAATAATAATAATAATAATAATAATAATAATCTACGCTATTTGTATATATATATTTATATATGATATACCCTCAGATATACTACCACATAGCTCAGTCATCGTTATTTCGATATTCTAGAATGATCACATTGACGCACATAATGAATATGTAGGACATATCGGCTTTATCTATGCTCATATATAATCCCTCAGTAGTATAAATCCATACTCTATAGTATAGTATACTATAATTATATTTACATATCATGATATACTATACATCATTTATACTGTATCGCTGCTTCACTAGTAGTTGGTCTTTCTCTGGATCAAGGCAGTAACTCAGACTTATGTATCCAGGCGACTAAGCTATATTATATATATTAAAATACAATAATAAAGAAATTATCCAGATCATACCCAATAATTTCTAAAGTTCCAAAGGAACAAAG
>JABUQX010015617.1:0-2500 GCA_015478945.1 Trachelipus rathkii | reverse complement strand
TTTTCACTAATATATATGTGATATTATATATTATATATTAATATATATATATATATATATATATTATTATATATATATATAAGATATATATATATATATATACATTTATACATATATATATATATTATATTATATATATTTATATTTATAGATTATATATATATATTAAATATATATATTATATATATATATATATCACATATATATATATATATCATATAATATATAATATATATATTATATATATAATTCTAATATATATATATATAATATATATATATATATATATAATATATAATATATACTTATATATAATATACATTATATATATATATATATATATATATACTATATATATATATATACTATAATATATATATATATATATTATATAGTATATAAATTATATGATATATATATATATATATATAAATATATATTATAGTGATTGGGATCGATTTAATCGCCATCGTCAATCAGCAATATCGGCATATTTTTTTTCTCATTGTCAATCATCATCGCAATTTCTGCCGATTAGCTCATCTGCCGTATAAATGAGGAAATGTTACAACACACTGGAAGAAAGATTATGTTTTTCGCATCATGAAGTTTCAAAACTTTAAATTTTTAAGTACTAGAATTTGTATGTCTGTCCATGTTCCCACATATTATCATTTGTAAAATCTCGATAACGAAGCAGACAATTATAAGCATTAATAATTCATACACTCATTAGAGTTTATATATAAGGAGCATTAATCATTTTATCATTAAATAGACCATCACAGCACGCAGGAAATACGGCTAAACTTGCTATCTGTATTTCTCAGAAGTCTAGGAGTCTTTTAATGTAATAATAATAATAATAATAATAATAATAATAATAATAATAATAATAATAATAATAATAATAATAAATAATAATTATCATCAATATATAATTATTCTTTATAAAATATGATGATTTGATCAAAAGGCTCATTCAAATGTCAAATGCTGCATGCATGATCCTTTTCTACAATGGTTTAAAAAGTATAAAATTGGCCAAGGTTGCAGGAAAAATATTTTTTTTAGAATAGTAAGGTCGCAATTTAAGAAACACAATGTTCTAAAAATATTAGGTATATTTTAATGCCGCCTTTATTATCAAACTGTACTCACATTTTAAATATTGCCTACACTATTATAATTACTTCTCTTTACATTATTATAATTAATATAATTATTATAATTATTATAATTATTATAATTATTATTACATATTATTATTAATTTTTATAATTATTATTATTATTATTATATTATTATAATTATTATTACAATTATTATTATTTTTACAATTTATTTTTATTATTTTTATATTATTATTATTATTTTTATATTATTATTATTATTATTATTATTATTATTATTATTATTATTATTATTATTATTATTATTATTATTATTATTATTATTATTATTATTATTATTATTATATATTATATATTATTATTAGTTATAAAGTTACTAAAGTTAATTCAAATTTAAAATTCTTCACTCGAATATCCATTTAGTGTACCTTAATATTAATCCTAAGAGAATAATTGCAAGAAAGTTAGAGGACAATATCGCTATATTTATTAGTCCTGACCGGTTACGTCGTTAGAACCTCGGACATCTTCGAGTTTTGATTCTTACAATAGAATGAATTATTTTAACATAAGATTTAAAAAATTTAAATTACAAATTAGATTTTAGATTTTAGATTTTAGCATTATTATATTATTATTTTAGGAAACTTAAATTAGCATGGCTTAATATAATTTTTGCATGATCTTTCTAAGTTCCTATTTGATGTTAAATATCCAGTCTATGTTTTCTTTTAAGATGGGACTTCGCTAGTCTATGTTCACAAAATTCATTCTTTTCATGCAAAATCCTAAAGTAATTCACTATATCTTTGATGCGCGATTTTGCATGTTCTACTTTCATATGTTGTTTTATCTTACTGACCTATACTTGTGCTGCAACATACGCTATCGAAATGTATTCGTTATATAACCAATGTAAATGGTGTTAAATTCACTTTCATTGCAAGAGAATTAGTATACAACTTTGGTACACTCACTAAATGGTACATCACTAGCACTAAAACAAGAAGATAATTTTACAGGCTTGTAATAGCTTCTTGCAGTGATGGGTTCGCTATATTTGCCTTTTAAATGTTTTTTTATTTTATAGTACTTTTTAATTTTGATTCTTTGAAATTTATTGAACCACCACTTCACTCTTGTAATAGAGGATCAACTTATTATTTGCTTGCTTATTTTTATTATCATACAATATATTCAATGATTTTTCAACGTTTTGTCTATTAAATACACTCAACAATTTAACTACTTACACCGAGATTTAATACCTTTCGAATACTTAAACACAAAGAAAGTCCCATACGGTTAGAAACAGGGTTGTGGAGTCGGTTCAAAAAAAAATTTTCCGACTCCGACTCCGACTCCGA
>JABUQX010015616.1:10000-12318 GCA_015478945.1 Trachelipus rathkii | reverse complement strand
ATAAATAATATATAATTATATATATATACATTATATATATATATAAATAATATATATTATAATATGTTAATAATAATATAATAACAATATATTTATAATTATATATATATATATATATATATATAATATAATTAAGAATAAAATAATATATATAATATATTTATAAATAGATATATAATATACTATAATATATATATATATATATATATATTAATATATATAATTATAATATATAATATATTAATATATATAATATAAATATATATATTAATTTAATTATTTTATAATAAAAATATAATAATATATATATATTATATATAATATAATATATATATATATATTATATTATAAATATATATATATATCTAAATATTATATATATATATAATATAATATAATATAATATAATAATATATTATAATATATATATATATAAATATATAATATTATATATATAATAATAAATATATAATATATATATATAAATATCATATAAAGATAGGGGTATGGTGAGCGAATTGATAAATGAGGAATACGCAAAAAGATTTTTGTGTAAGAAATTAAATGAGAAAATAAAACGAGAGTAATCTGAGATGTTTGCAAAAAGAAAGATGATAAACGGTTGGTTAATAGTATATGTGTCAGAGAGCGCCGCTGAAAACAGAAAAAATGGATTTTAGTAGAAAAGAAATGCCGGAAGAAAGGGAAAAAGTTTGACAAGTAGAAAAGTGCTTACACAGAGAATGGACGGATTTTTAGTTATCGTTGGCTTTCCCAAAAAATAAACCTCACATGAAAAGATCACAATAGTGTCCGTCGCATCTCGTAAACCCTTGGTGGATTTTTCTACTTGATGAATCTACTTAAGGTATAAATGACTCATTTCTTCTACTAACTTTCTTTCCTTAGCTACCACCTCACCCTAATCTGATAGAAGTTGATATTACTTCATGATATAAATAGTAATATATATAATAAATATATAAATATATAACTATATATAATAACTATATGAACATATATATATATTACATAATATATATTATATAATATAAATATTTATACATATATATAATAATAATAATATATATATAATTTATAAATACAAATATATAATATAATAAATATTATATATATATATAATTATATATAATATAATATATATATTAATAAATATATTATAATATATATATATATAATATATATATATATTATAAATATATATATAATACTAATATATATGATCAGTGCTCGGTAAATTTGCGCACATAATATTCAGTTTTAATTGCCTAACTATTACTATGAATGGTTTTTTTAAACTGCTAAAACTAAAATTTTTACGAATAATTAAATATAGATTGCTACAAGTCCAAGCTTTCTGGAAAATCTTCACCTCTTCAGTGCTTACACGAGAAAATGTTCATACTTATAAGGCTGTTCTTAAGTCAGTGGTGTCGTTTGTTCGAAATTTTGTAACCTTTCCATTCTTCAATAGTTTTTACTCACTTAGAAGATTTAGAACCAGATGGCCTGTTTTAATACGAGTCCGTCACGTTATCACATAGTTTTGGGTTTTGTCATTAACTATGATTCGTATATTTTCCGGAATTTATATAAGCTTTTTTAACACTATTAAACTATTTTTAGTGTTTATCGGATGGCCTTCTTTTAATTGGTGCGCTATAAGAGGACCGGACATCGTATCTATGTTGGTAAAGTCTTCGGTTGACATCGATTGATTCCCCTATATAACATAATACATTTTTGCAGAAAAGAAGTTCAAAATATATATTGGTTATATTTTTTAAAAATTTGTAAAGTATGAATTAAACTTATTTAGTATATGATTTTTATAGTAAGTCTGTTATTGTAAAATGTGAAGCTTTATTAAAGTATTATACTAAATGTGTATTTCCTTATCCCTGATATTTTTTCCTTTTTAATAGCGTATGAGCTAAGCTAAGGTAATTTAAAAATTCTATAATCAGGAGTCAATTTTAACTGGAGTTTATAAACTAGTGCCAGATGCATGTTTCCCCCTTTTAATATGCAACGAGTGGAAATACCAATGAATATCATTTTAGCTGAGTTTACGAATATAAGAAAGTAAGGTTTTTGGTTGTCAGGTTATAATTATTCAAAAATATGTATTTTGCTAGGTGATAATTCAACGTAATTTATGGAAGTTTAAATTAGATTAATGTACCATTCAAATTCTATGGTAATAAACAGTATATCCACGTACTACTAAGACAGTTGAAATTTCAGACGTATATATATAATTTTCTCTATGAGTCATATGTATGGTCAATGATGAT
>JABUQX010015615.1:22500-36015 GCA_015478945.1 Trachelipus rathkii | reverse complement strand
ATGCGTGGCCGAAGGGCTTGGTCAGAAAGCTTGCCAGGTTTTTATTTTATGGTTTAAAAATTCACCTACAAATTAAGGAAAATAATTGCCATTTTCAGTTTGGGGCAAAAACTGGACCAGCCCGGAACAAAATTCAAACACCTCTCCCTTCAGGTTACTACTGAAGATTTTAATACCAATCGTATTGAATATTGATATTTCTTTTTTTTTTTCTTCCAAAAATGTGATATTTCAATTTTAAACTTTAAACTAATCTTTTAATCAAATCATATATTTTTAAAGGTTCCTTTTCCCTCAACAGCTACCTTTCTCTGTCTATTCTCCTCTCACTCGCTCATGGTGACATATTTTTTAAAGGTTTTCTGTTACTACAGTCCATCATCTCCTGCTCATATCTCATGATTACATTTTCTTTCGTCCGAGTTAGATATAATTTCCCTCCTTCTTCATGACTGAACTACAACTGCAAAAAAACTGTCCTTGATTCATTGGATAAGTGACACAAAGGGTGACATTGAAAGATTTTCATGCTCGAAAGAAGACACATGTGTACTCACTCATTCGTTGGGGGGGATATTTCTACGCACCGATTGGTAGATTAATATCTTTTCTTTCGTAATCCTTACTATCTTTTTATTTCCCTGCTCGTACAAAATGTCTAAGAAGTAAGGTTGGCTAACGCTTCTGACGTATTGCTGGCACTTTTGAATGGTGCGGTGAATGGTAAAAAAAAATGTTGCACGATATTAGTGAAGGAACGGATAAGATGTGGGTTTCTCGATCAACCAACCTCATTTTAACGAAGAGTGACTTCATTCCCTAAATCAAAAGGATTTAAATCTTTCTGATATCGGATGGAACAATATACTACTACACTAAGTGATCTTATTCAGCTGTCATTTGCCTGGCGTCAGCGTCAAAACATCCAGTAATTCTATTCAGCTGGGTTTACTGTCGTCAGAAAGCGAAGCGTTTCAAAGTTCATTTTGACAGGCAGGTCGTTTTAATATCACCCCTTTTTTTTTCTATATCTTTCTTTGTCTTCCAATTTTTTCACTCAATTATAATTCCCCTTTAACTCACTTCCCAGAGTCAGTCCAGTGAAGTGATCTAAAGGGCCAGGTGGCCCCGTCGGGCTGGGATGGGGGAGTAGGGCGACCAGTAGAAGTAGATATATTTATATAGTTTAAATTTCAATACATCAATATATCAATAGATTGCAAGGGGCTTCTGAATTCGCTTCTGCTGATGGAGGGGAGGCATGGGGGAGGAACTCTTGAGTTTGTCTTCTAGGTCACAGTCAGTTCCAAATTAATTAGATATTATTTAAATTTCCAACCAAGACAAAGTTCTTACAGTGCGCTATAACTTCTACTGTGAGGAGAGCTCCGTCTGAACTGACTGACTTCCATAAAATCTTCATTCAAGAGGCTCATCTTTTATTTCATGAATTGACTGAATCTCATAATCATCGAAGTTAGCTATAATTTGTAATTGCAATACTTATTTACTGTTAGAATAATTAATTTACTCTCCATAACTAATAATAATAATATAATAATAATAATAACAAGTAATAATAATAATAATAATAATAATAATAATAATAATCACAAAAAGATAGAGCGAAACTTAAAAATTAGTAATCGCGCATAAATCAATTATCAATCGATAATAATCAATAATAATAATGACTAATATAATAAACTAATAATAAATAATAATAAAATAATAAATAATAATAATAATAAATATAATAATAAAATACATAATAATAATAACATGCAAGCAAAAATAAAAAGAACGAATACCACAACGTTGAGTGGCCATAGACATTGGCGCAAGCAAAAACTGATATGGGGATATTAGCAATAAAGTTGGACATACATAAGCATAGAGAAGGGGGAAATTTTCTCTACTTAATTATCCCCCACTTTACCGCCCAAAAACTATTTCCCCCCTCTTTCTTTTATTATTATGTTAGGTGTAAACCGGGATCTCGAAGATGAATAGCAAAATAGACGCCTATGATCTTAGCTCGTGTTCTGGAGGATGTAGGAGCAAAAAAAACGGTGAAAAAACGACTAATTAGTGGTTGCAACATTAAATTCGAATATTAACATTAACAGGGAAAAGAACAAAATGAAAAGAATCAGAGATAGATTTAATATGCGCAAGAGATTCTTTTACTTGGCGCACTATTCAAGACGCAAGGGAAAAAAAAGAAGAGCGGCGACAAGGGAGGTAAAAAGCGCGCAACAAACAAAAACGCAATTTTCCACTTGCTTGAGAGAGAGAGACCGAAGAATCTGATTGATGACGAGAGAGGACGAGAGAGAGAGTGAGAGATGAGACACACGAGTGAAAATGAGAGAGAAGAGAGAGAGAAATTAACAGGAAAACACGAAGAAAATGCGAATAATGACCGAGAAAAAAAGGAAATAGTCGTAAGAATATCGGTCAACCTCGTAATGATATTTCAGAGCAGTATGACTTTCATGGATGTGATAGAGTGTGTGTGTGTATGTTGATTTAGAATTTGTGTTTCCATGGCCGTGAGTATGTATAGTAATATGGAGACGAAAAGATTTGAGGAGGTCATTCTACAAAGACACTCGTTAATTATTTAAAACCACTCTTCAAAACAAATATATTAAACAGCGTATTAATTCTTATCCAAATCGATAATACAGTCAATAATTTCTTTTAAACAAAACAAAAAAGAAAATGTCATTTATTTTTCATTTTTTAAAAAACCTACAGAAAACTTTGTCGCTGCATCAAAAAAGAAAAGAAACTAAATTCTTTTTTAAAAACAAAGAGTTACTTCAAGATTCTTTATGCTAAAAATAGAAAAACCAAAAAAAAAATGGAGGGGAAACTTAAAATAAAAATTCCGACACAAAAAAACAAAAGAAATGGAAATATGACGATCTTTCTACAGTACCCCGTTTCCTATCCTCTTCCTCCTCTCGAAGATGAGCGCTGAAAATGCACTTCTCGTTTCCGCAAAGAGTGATGTAAATTAAAAGTAGTATTTTTGATTGCCCAATTACAAATGCAGATCTACGAAGAGACAACAGATCTCCTTCGGAATCAGATTTATATTAGTTCAACAGGAAGTATAACAGATCAAAGAACAGACTACTAAAATTAAAATTAAATTTTAAATCAGAGCGTTTCCTGCGTTTCACACTATTTATCCTCACAACACAGTTTTTAGTTAATTCCTTTTAATCGTCTATTTGTCAAACATTACACACACACACCACACATACACACAGACACACACAACCACACACACAAACACACCACACACACACACAACAACACACACAACACACCACACCACACCCTACACACACAACCACACACACACACACACACACACACACCACACACACACACCACACCACCCACACACACACCACACCATTCAGACAGGAGACACACCACATGTACACACACAACACACAACACACACCACACACAACACACAACACACACACACACACACCACACCACACACACACACACACACACACGCACACACACACAGCATCAAGCACACACACACACACACACACACACACACAACACCACACCACACACACACACACACACACCAAACACACACACACACAACAACACACACACCACACGCACACACACACACACACACACACACACAACTACACCAAAACAAAAACAAACTACTATTAGTCTATATGATATATTATATATTATATATAATAATATACTATCAGTATATATATCATTACTACTACATACTATTTATTATATTATACTAATCATATTATATATAATTATTATTATTGGCTGAAACTAAAGAAGTTTTGCCGCATGCGATTTCTCTAAGAACTTGATAGATTAGTTCAAAAAGAACTCATAACATATTAATGGAATCAGCTTATGAAATTTGTATGCGAAAATGTATTGTGTTTGGATTTTTTTTTTAATATTTAAAAATCGATAACGGTACAAGACAAACATAACACACATATATGGAAATCAGCGTATCGTAATGTATAAAAAAAAAAGATTTTTTTTTTCCTTTAAACTCAATACCCTAGGGTAAACCGCAAATATGGTAGGAGTTCTCTCGGCCTCCTGGGGGACTTCGTCCCCCTCTTTCCCCCATCGGCTCGGCTCGACGCCCCCTAAAAAATTTAAAAAGCAATATTTCTTTATTGCAACTCCTCTCATATTAAGCTTATATAAACAATCCCTTATTTTGTCACTACAAAATTTCATACGCTGATTCCATATATGATTTTAGTTTTCTTGTTACCTTGAATACAATTCGTTGATATTTAAAACAAAATGTACAGTGTCCAAACAAAGGGTAGCAGACGCTGAGTAAAGTTAATTTATTAGTTAATTCCTTATGATACCTATTTCATTTAGAGAGATATTCATACTAAACCGTACTTTCTGTAGCGTTCGCAATATCATACTATATATAATATATGACTATTATATATATATATATCCTATATATATAATATATATATAATATACATATAAATATATATATTATATATATATATTATAATACGTATAATGTGTCTCTATAATTAATATATGTGTGTGTGGTCTTGTGTTTGCGCGTTAGTGTGTGTGTGTTATGAGAGGATTATGTAAATTTATTTATTTTTTAAGTAAATGGCCCAATTTCAAGTCATACACAGTATATATATCTATGTTGGCAAGTAATAATACGTCCCTTAAAAAGATAAGAATGGGCCACTCTGCTTCTCTAAACTTTTGCGAAATCATGAACCTAATTACCTAACCCAACATCACTAAGTTGATCGATTTCAGTATTATTGGCTTACAACCAAAACAATGACTTGATAAGAGCGTTAAGATGATTAGAAACGTCAAACGCAATTTCGACTCATTCAGCATGAATATAATTGACCAAATATCTTCTTTTTTTTTTTTTTTTTTTTTTTTTTTTATTATTTTTTTTTTTTTTTTTTTTAATGCCACAAATATGCTACCTTCACAACGTCATCAAAATGTCGTTATGTCAATACAAGTAGGTACTTTTTATTATATACAATTTACAATAAATTGAACATTATCTACAGTAAAAAAATTTTGTCTCCTTACCAAAAACACTTTACTTAACACCCTCTAATGATAGGCTAATTCGCCATCTTTCCTTTTATTCCAAAAGTCTCAAAACAATAGAGTGGGATGCCTATTATAATGTTTAAATTAATGTTTTTCTCAATAAAAACGATGTTTTAAGGTAGACACATACAAAGGGACCTACTGACAAAAAATTTACACCCTAGACATTCTAAGACTCATGTATACTCACTTACTTTTCAAAAATTTCAGGCCTGCCTTGCCAAAAATCATGGTCTAATAATTCTGTAAATCATTGCTCTTTACCTCCCAAACAGCCCATCTCTCAAAACTTCTAGTGTGTCGTTCGTCCACAAGCATCTCTAACATACTTGCTTGCAGCATCAGTCTTTCCTCAAAAGTATCCTAATAATATCTGTAAGAATCCGCCTTCGTCACAAAAGCATTATCTATAACTTCTCGTAAATTCAGTCTTTCTTTCTCCAAAAGCATGTCTTATAAAATACTTTTGTAAACTTATTCCTCCAAAAGAATTTCTAATAAACTTCTGTAATCAGCCTTTCCTCCCAAAGCATCCTAATAATCTTCTGTTTAAATCAGCCTTTCTACAAAAGGATCCCTCAAATAACTTTCTTCATTACATCTAGGCCTTTCCTCCAAAGTATCTCTGAAGGCCTTATCGTAAATTGCACTCTTCCTCCACATTTATCTTAATAAACTTCTTGCTAATCATCTCTGTATCCTCCAAGAAGCAATCTTTAACTAACTTCTGTAAATCAAGCCTTTCCCCCAAAAGATCATTTAATAACTTCTAGCATAAAATCGAGCGCTTTCCTCACAAAAAACTCCTAACTAAAGGATAACATTCTCGTAAATCAGCCTTTCTTCCAAAGCGCATTTCTAATAACTTCTGTAAATCAGGCCGTTTCCTCCAAAAAGCATTCTCTCTACATAACTTCTGTAAATCAAGTCTTATTCTCCAAAACATTGCTAATAACTTCTGTAAAATCAGCCTTTCCTCCAGATTATACATTCTGTATATTAAAAAATAATCAAGGATAGCCTATATTACAAATTTACTTTTAGGACGCACACACAGTGAGCGTAACTAAGGTCAGTTGCCCCCCCCCGCGACCATCTATTTGAATGTGCGCCCCCCTTATTAGCGCGGATATTTGAAATTCAGTGATGGAAACTGAATGACAAAAAAAATTTTCTTGTTCAGTATCAAAGAAAAAGTTCACATTAGCAATTACATCAGAAACCAGTAGCCCTGTATTAAACTAAAAGAAAAACAAGGATAATATCAATAATGTATATATTAACTTATTTTAATTTACATTAATTTATATATTATATTTATATATATATATAATGATATATATTATATTATATATTATATTATATATATATATATATGATAATATATAATTATATATATATATATAGTATATATATACACGACTCCAACCCACAAAAAAAGACAAAATATTATATAGATAAAGATGTGCATTTTTAAAACACTTTTACATTACTGTTATTGGTAAAGTAAAGCAAAAACATACTAATAAACAATACAAAGCTTTGGTTCAAACTTTTTTAACTTGTGACATTAAATAGTCTTAGCTAAGTTTGGTTTAGTGGGGTTTTGGCATGAGATTGGATTTATGTACTACAGACTCTTCATTTCTGATTTGCGAGTATAAACTGTTTCGCGGTTAATTTCTCCTTTTAATTGAGCGGTCTGAGCTGTCATTGTCTCTTTAAGTGCGAGTATATGGAGGTGATTCATAATGGTGGTCGATATTTCAAACTACGTTTAATACTACTTACGGGTCGTTTAGATTGTAATGTGATCGTTCATTCAATTAAAGTTATATGGTGTATATGATATTATGAAATATGCATCATGTCAGATGTATAGATGAGTGCGTATTAGAGGTGTGGAGAATAGTATAAGCATAAGATCTATAAAGCTAAATATGTCTGTATTCTCGATAATATACTTGGTTTATGTGTTGAGTGAAAACACCTGTATCTGAAGAGAGAATGGATTAGTTTATGATAAAATGTACAGAGATATCTGTCACTGATGATACGTTTGTTTTATTTGATATGTTTTTTGTTTTTCTTTTCTTATATTCTTCACTTTTGAGTGTACAGATGGTAATTCTGTGTAATTGATATTTGTAAGAAGACATGGATGTTTATGAGGGGTATGGGCAATATATAAGAGACGTCATTTAAGTCTCGTGGCTTATCAGATATGTTATATGTGATTTATACTTTGTGCGCGCGCTCAATGTTGGATCTCATATCTTTCAGATGAATATATTCTTGTGTAATAGGGTGTTTGATGGTTTGGTAGTTAAGAAAATTGGCATAAGATTGAAATATCATTGCTAGGAATTCCCATACCATACAAAATATCTGTAGGCAGATACCTCCGATTCACTTACGGTTTCTTTTATTATAGTAATATAGGTAAATGATTCTATGTAATGGATGAAAAGACGCTTGCGACATCTGGAATGTTTTGTGTGTCCTCTAGTGTATAGGTTTCTATTATTAATGAAGGGTGTGTATATATGTCTATATGAGTATAGGATTAAAAGATGTCATGAGTGGTGGTGATCTAGCTTTTATTCGTGGTGTTGTATGATGTTGTTTAGATTACCGAATCGACATGGTGAATAGTTGTCTAACTTTGCCAGATGAGTCTTTTGGAATAAATAACTAGGACTTATCCTGAAATAGCTCTCGCCCGATATATTTCAGGTTGAGTTTGGTGACACCATCTTTCTAACAAGAGTGCGAAGACTTCAATTCAGGGATATGTTCCGATTTTTGAAGTAGCCTTAAGAAAGTGATGTTCATACTTTCCAAGAATTTGCCTTGAAACACAAGCATTTAAAATGAAGTGGAAAGTAGACATTTGTCTTCTTGATGTGCTATCGCCTCAACTACTTCAGAAGCTCTTTGTCTGAGTTTAGGATATTTTTGCATTCGAAATTATCAGTGAAAATTAACTTTAACTGACCAACACGCATCGAAACCTCAAAGACCATTTAGTTGGGCACAGTCTTTTAACAGTTTTTGTTGACCATGCAGGTTTCTGAAGAAATTTCTTTCAGTGGATGCCATCTTGGAAGACTCTGACTGAAAAATACCCATATATCTCATTTAATCACATCATACATAAAAAAAAAAACGATCATTTCTGTAATCTCCTTTACAGAATCATTCAAGACTAAGTTAAGGTTGTGATTTGCACAATGCACATACTCTGCATTAGGCGACTTTCGCTTGATTTTGGTCTGCAGTCCAATGTACTTCCCACTCATAACAGCAGCACCATCATAGCCCTGCCCTCTGCACTTTTTAATTGAAAAATTATTGTTTTCCAAAATTACACACTTCACTTTCTAAACCTTCGGCCTTTTGATTTGTTATGGGGATAAACCCCAGGAATGACTCATTAATTTGCAGCTTCTTTTCATCGTAATTGATGCAGACATATCTTATTACTACTGACAGTTGGTCAGTTTTAGAAATATCTTGGTCGTATCTAAAATAAGAGAAAATAAGGGCGCATCTTGAGTTTAACTTATTATGTCACGGAGCACATGTTGTGAAGCCAAACTAACGAGTTCATTCTGAATAGGAGCACTCATATATTTTTTGTTCTGCTTTTCTCATTCTCCAGGTGACTTTTAAGAAGCGCGGTCATACCTGAAGATTAACAAATCAAATAATATTGAGAAAGTATTCCAGATTTACTAATCAATATATCGCGTGCTTAAAAAAAAATATGTAATGATATATTATATATACATATATAATATATATTATATATTATATAATATATTATATATATATATATTAATATATATATATATAATATATTTAATATATATATAATAATATAATATATATTATTTCAGGGTTGGGTTCAAGTACAAGACACTTGTACTTGATTATTCACAACTTTGAAAGTAATTTTTTGAAAGTACTTGTACTTGCAGTTTTCTTAAACCACGTGAATACTGTGCTTAATATATGGTAGATAACCCATTGATACTTGGTACTTGTGTTCTTAGGGATAATCACTTATTACCTTTTGGCATTTTAACTTCGCAATAATATTTTTAATCTTTCTTTTTTATACATTTTCCTATGTATTGGATATTATTTCTTATATATTCTAGGTCAGTAAAATAAATTTCCAATTTATGAAATATAAAGTATGCCATTATAATATATAATAATAATATATATATATTATATATATTATATATACATATATATATAAATATATATATATCATATATATATATATATTATATATATATATACTATAATATATATATATAGCATATATATAAAAATATTACTATAATATATAATATATAATAATATATATTATATTATATATATATATATATATATATATATATATATATAGTATATATATATCATATATATACTATATATAATACTATATTCATTATATATATATTATTCACTCAATCAACTACCTTATTCTTCCCCAATGACTGGGAGGATAAGGTGCGTACATTGCCACCGTAAAACAAAAAGTAGTAGAAGAAAGATGACACAAGTCGAAAAGAAAGCCCAGCGATTACCTCCCCTCTTATACTTATTTTAGTAATCGCGCAGTCAGAAATACCACCCTAGAGCTTTCACAGGACCGCGATGGACCCTCACTATGTGGGGTCATAACTTGGCCCAGGTGGCCGAACCATCACAACCCTCACAAAAACCTATGCCATTCACTCCCTATAGCACCTTTCTTCTCGCCCTGCCAAACTCAATCTCACTTTTGCCAGAAGAATTCTTTTGCCTGACTCAATCCACTTTTACTTCGGCGTCTCTAGCCAGTCGAATGTCCCAACACACCACCATGTATATATCCGCCTTAACAACGAATTATTCATCCATCCTTATTACACATGACAAACCATACTGGACGTACTTTCATCCTTGCATTCCTCATCATTTATCCCTTTTTTACACACCCATAGCAACTTGTAATACTTCATTCCTTCTTATCAATCTTCCACACCTAAAACCTATAGCTACTTATCTGCCAGAAATCATAGTTCCACACTACTTATACATAAACAGAGTAACAACATACCCTCACGTGTAAGACATCACGCGCACTCAAGGACTTGGTCTGCTTTACATCACCAAGGGATTTAATTGCACCGAGCCACCTTTCTTTAATTTCACAACTTTATCTACTACAACTCTGCATACTCCGCTTTCCCTTGTTTTCGTCCAACACTATATATATTAAAAATATTTACAACTCAGTCACTTGTTCCAGTAGCTCAAATATCTAGCATAACTTCACACGAGGACTGTCCTCCACTCACAACCATTAGCTTACTTTATCTACGTTTACTTCAAATTCCTTCTTTTATTTTTACACACTCTGTCAAATCTCTCTACCAATCCTGCTTCAAACTCTCTTTCAGATTCACCACACAAAACCGATATATATAGATATATTATATATATTAATAATATATTATATTATATATATATCATTATATTATATATATAATATATAGTATTAATATATATATTTATGATATATATAGTATATTATATATATACTATATATATATATCTTATATATATATATATAATATATATATATATATTATATATATATATAATATATATATATATAATTATATATACTTATAATATATATATATATATATATATATATATAAATCAGAGCTAGGGCGTTGCCCGCCATAGTGTCTATGGCGCCAACTATCACTTTCGTAAGCGCGCCAACATTTTTGAAAAAGGCGGAACTAAGCTAAAAGGCGCCACAGCCAATTCTGTCGCCTATAGCCGCGCCTATGAACAGGAACACAAAGCATTTTTTTTACCCTTAAAAAAGATTAGAACTTAGAAGGCTTGGCCAAACTTCGTATCATTCTAAAAACCAACGTGTACAAACAGTATATATAGGCACTGTTTATGTTTTAAGACATCCGTCAGTTTTTGATTTTATTTTTTTTTGTTTTTTTTTAACATATTGTTCAGAATATATGACTACTAACAATTGAATCTTCAGTTGGTGATACGGACATAGATTTTAAAAGTTCGAAAGATTTTAAATAATACTTTTAAAAAATATTTATTTATACTCAATAGAAATTTTTTAAAAAATGAAAATATCTCGAAAAGTACGAAACTTACAGAAAAACCAATGGCATATTTGAAATCAGCACGCATAAAGCCTTCATTTTATAAAATTGTAAAAAAAACAAAACAAAAAAAATGATTTATTGTTTTATTTCAAAATAGAAAAATACCTCGAAAAGTCGAGCACTTACAGAAAAACAATTACATATTTGGATCAGCGTATTATAAAGCTTATACAAAAATGTAAAAAAATACATAATAAATAAAAAAATAAAAAAAAATAAAATAAAAAAAAATTTAGGGGCTCGAGCCGACCGGGGACAGAGGGGGGTAGCGTTTATCCCATACCCCGTGGGGAGGGGCGGAGGAACCCCCGCGACACCCAATTAACAACTTTACCAATTTACCACTATAATATATATATATATATATAATATAATATATATATATATATATATTATATATATATATATATATATATATATATATATATTACTATAATATATAATACATATATATATATATATATGGTAATATATTAGTATATAGATTATATATATAATATATTATAATTTATATATTATATATTAATATAATATTTATCATTATATATATAATATATATATATATATATATAATATATATATGATGTGTGTGATGGTGTGTGTGATGTGTGTGTGTGTGTGAGATAGGGTGATTGAAATTGGATTCTGGAAGTTGTGATCAACAAAGCGTTATGGAGGGATAAGTTTCGAGAATTTGGAGGGGAGCATAAGGTAAGGGGGATAAGGTACCTGAAGTGATAAGTGATAATTAAGTTTAATTGAGGCTGTTGTGTAGGGAAGATAGTATGCTCGGTATTATGAGTATCGAAAGAGTAGCCGCATCGAATGACTGAAGGACTAATTTGGGGAAGAACATGCGTTTAGAAGTGGTTAGAGGATGTGTTATATCACAGATCTGCTACATATGAAACAAGATGAATTGAGCTAATTGATGGATTGAGAAGTAGATAAATTGTATTTAGATTAGGATTGTGCAACAGCGCGCATAATACGATTAATGGGAACGGCTCATATGGCAGGGTGTTAGTGATAGTGATATGGTAGCTTGGTGGTAAGCTTTCTGAAAGGAATCAAAAGATATGCTAAGACCGATATAGTAAGGCGTGCTGTAAGAATAAATAGAAGTCGGAAAATGACATTGTTTAATATTGAATAGCGGTTGGAGGACAAAAGGGAATGTTTTGCTATGCTCTCCTGGCAGAATCCGAAATCTGATACTGGACGATTTTATGAAAGAATATAGGGGTGACGAAGAGATAGTGTTATAAGGGAATGATGGACAGTGGAAGAGAGTGGAACGGTTCCCTACCTATTATATGAGGAGGATTGGGTTTTGTGTGGCTAATCTGGAGAGAGTTTTGAGAGGACTGTTAGAGAGATCTTGGTTAGGGTGCTGTAACAAGGAGGTTTTGTTAAGTAAGTAGATAAGAGTAAGGTTATGGTTTGAAGTGAGGACCAGACCCTCTGTAAAGTTATGTATAGATGACGTAAATAGCTTGGAAACGCGTGTCTTAATTTAAATGATTTGAGGACTATATGCTTGAATGAAAGGAGAGTGGATTTGATTGCCAGAGTGTAGTAGCGGGAAAGTTGTGAATGGCACTAAAGGTGGCTGGTTCGTTGGTAGATGTAAAGGACTAAGTCTGAAGTGCACTAGGGATCTTACAATTGAGGGTATGTGGATTACCCGTCGTTTAAGATATAGTAGTGGAGACTATGGATCATGGAATAGAGAGGTAATAGACTAAAGTACAATGTGTTCAGGTCAATCTTAGTGGCGTGTTAGTGTTGAAAAAGAAATCGATTAAAAAATTGGAGTGAGATGAAACGTATTAGGATGAGTATGATGTTGGTGTGGAGAATGGAGGTTAAATGAGAGAGATAATATGTAAAGTAGGTTGAGATGGTTTTAGGTCAGTGGAAAGGAGGATGATAGTGTACAGGCAGTAACGGTGATATAGTGCGTAGTGTGTTGGCAGACGAACAGAAAATTGGAGACCGAAAAAAAGTTGGATTGAAGTCCAGTAAAAGGAAGTGCCTGTGAGAAGAGATATGTTGAGCTTTGCGAGGACGGGCGATGAAAGACAGAGGTGCAGTTAATTAGGAGTGAAGGGGGTGTGTTTAGGTGTGGTGAAGA
>JABUQX010015615.1:2500-20000 GCA_015478945.1 Trachelipus rathkii | reverse complement strand
AAAAACTCTTTCACAGGTTAGCATCTATGATACTAAGATAGATGTTCTCCAGCACGTCTCGAGAGAAATGACATATTGTTTCTATTTCTTCTTTTCTTTACCCTCGTTCTAGCGGAGCGAAATCTATACATATAGTGTTACTTAATATCTGTCAAAAGGCTATCTACGCGCAACTGCTAGTGGGCCTGAGCCCGACGAGAGGAACACAGGGGCGGGTATACGTTTTCCTCACCCGTAGGGGCAGGGGCGCGAGGAACCCCCGCGACACCCAAATCACCAAACGAGCGCGGTCATCCGGGAGACCCTCCCGCCGAAGCGGGGCGGAAAGTCCATACCCCCGTAGCGTTCCCCGGACAGGCCGAGAGACCCCGACTCGCTCCGCCATCGAGCGTGCGCACGGTGTTATACATCTGCGGATTCTTAGATTACACTTTATCACTTACTCAAAACTTTTTACCGGATTCAAAATGTATCTCCTCTTTGCGCATCGTAAGCTTATTTGTAGTTTTTGAGATAATGATTGTTTTTTTTTTTTTTTTTTTTTTTTTTTTTTTTTTTTCAATTTCGACGCCTAAAACGTTGCTATTTATGTACATAGAGAGCTTACCATGCTGAAAATTTTTTTTTAGATCCGAGCTCCCGTTTCCTAGACGTGGGCGTTAAGTTACTTTTCACCACTATAGTATATATAATATATATAATAATAATTATATATATATATATATATATACTATATATATATATATATATATATACTAATATATATATTATAGATATTATATATATTATATATCCATAATATGTAGATAAAGCAGTCGATAGTGAGTCTACGTTCATAGTGCCATTAATACGGCATTGAAAGCTTCAAAATTTTTTGAAGCCTTCTATAACACCTTCTGCGACCACCTAATATTAAAATTTCGATGAGGCCGCATGGGAAGTAATTTGATGAGGCCGCGTGTTTGACCTCACTGGTTTGCATTGAGAACAGCGTTTCCCAACCTGGCGGTCACGCGTATCCCCTGGTGCAGTCATCGCAGAGCCAGGCTTGAGAGTACTTGAAAATAATATTGGTCTAAATGTCGGAAATTACAATTGAAGATTATTATGAGCCCATGCTCAACGACTTTGTTTATTCATTCTGTAGATACCATTTTAACCTCTTATTTTCAGGAACTCTATGTGTTTACAAATTATTTTAAATTATATTTTCTACTTAAGTTCTTGATGATGTTAGACTGCTATTATAAAAATTGAAATAAGATTTTAAATTTACATTAAAAGAAAAGCTTTATTTTAGTTTGTCATTAATATGAGTATTTTGATCATATTGATACCCCTAAGAACATTTACTAACTTTGAAAAAAACACAAAACTTTTCTTTGCGTGAAGGGAATGAAGGTGCGGTCGTTAAGTATGTTTAGTAAAGGGTAATAGAATACATGTAAGAAGGCCTAATCACAGGGGAACAGGAGAGAGAAAGTTTGGGAAATCACTGTATTAGAACGATAGTAGGTGACTGTGCGAATTTAAGAAGGAGACAGTACACAACTGAACCTCTAATAAACCTTACATAATACTAAAAACACATAAAAAATAATGATTCTCTCTAGATTGTAGAGATGAAGTAAGCTATTCCTTATATCACAAAAAAAGTATATAAAAACACAATACGAGTATAATTAAAATAAAGATATTAGATCACATCATTAAATTAGTACTTAACCCACAAATAATAGAATTTAAATAATTTTCAAGCTTATCCACACCAATCTTAAGTCACACAGACGAGGAGAACGGAAACATTTCTGCGAGATTGCTCCACACAACAACACACACACACACACACACACAAACACAACACACACACACACCCACACACACACACACACACACACACACACACACACACACACACACACACACAACACACCTACAACACACCTTACACAAATAATACTAAAATAACATTACAAAAATAATTATGGATGATTTAACTAAAGAAAAATGGGAAATTGGAATTACAATTTTACAAGCAAGCACAGCTGGCAAAATTTATTAGCAATGCGAGCGAAATCGATAGGACTGACATCGACTTTCTCCTGATTACAAGGAAATATAGAAATAGTAGAAAATGGAATCTCAGGAGTTTAAACAAAAAACCAAATCCGATTAACATCTTGCAACCAATAAGAACATCCTCCAAAGAATATACCTGTACTAGGTAAAACTGATAAAGGAAGTGTGAACACACAAATGGATGATGGATTAAAATTATTTATATAAACCAAGAGCTTATACACTATCCATCGATTTAACAGCCGTCAATGAAGATATGCAAAACGAGTTTAGATTACATACAAAAAAACGGAATTTAAACAGATTTTTTCCATGACTAATCTAAACGAGAACTATGCATATAGTAAACATAACTCCAAATAAGATCGCTTAGTATAAATGACATGCTTCAACTTTATTCAACTAGGATACAACAAATTAAAATAAAAATATACATGAAGGCACTAGAAATAAGATAAATTAAAAAAAAAAGATCATAGGGATGGAATCCTTAAATTTAGAATAGAATACATTGAAAACAACGTTATAAAGAAACGTCTTAGAGAACATGCAAGAACATTTAACAAGCAATTCACCAAGCATACAGGTGAAAATAGATGAGCAGCTATTACTGGGGAATCAGCAGCTATTACTAGGGTATTAGCATCCATTACTGGGGTATTAGCAGCCATTACTTGGGAATTAGGAGCCATTACTGGGAAATTAGCAACTATTACTGAGAAATTAGCAGCTATTACTGGAAAATCAGCAGCTATTACTGAGGAATCAGCAGCTATTACTGGGGAATTAACAGCCATTACTGGGGAATTAGCAGCCATTACTGGGGAATCAGCAGCTATTACTGGGAAATTAGCAGCTATTACTGGGGAATCAGTATCTATTACTCGGGAATCAGCAGCGATTACTGAGGAATCAGCAGCTATTACTAGAGAAGCAACAGCTATTACTGGGATATCAGCGATATTACTGGGGAATTAGCAGCCATTACTGGGGAATCAGCAGCTATTACTGGGGAATCAGTAGCTATTACTGGGGAATCAGCAGCCATTACTGAGGAATCAGCAGCTATTACTGGAGAAGCAACAGCTTTACTGGGATATCAGCAATATTACTGGGGAATTAGCAGCCATTACTGGGAAATCAGCAACTAACAGAGATGAATTACAAAAACAGATATAAAATTATAAATATAAAATTAAGTTTATGCATCCATTTATCACATTACCCTTCTATCTCTTCACTTAGGCCTACCTAGTACTACAACTTGACGAAGGAGTAACCACAAAACGCAGGATGCAGCTCGGACGCACGAAGCCTTTGCAACGCCGTGAACACGTGTTTTTGACGCCGTCGAAACCGACTTCATTTTGTGGTTCGTCTGAGTTACATGAAGCGTTTTACGCGTAAGTTCAGCTTTATCCACACATCCATTCTTCAGTGGATCAATCATTTTCTCTCCATTAATCAGTCTTATCCATTTCTCTTACAATCTATACCTCCATTTTTACAAAACATCCACATCCATCTCTTCAATATCTCCATTCATTCATCCACATCCTTCATATGTTCATCCATTCAACTGGTAAATCCATTTCTCCATCCGTCTACATTCATCAGCCAATTGGTAAAGTTCTAGCTCAGTAAAATTATGTAATCATCACAATTCTGTAGTAACGGCGAGAAATCGACATCACCCGCCGTTGCTAGAATAGAGAATATGCGCGAATGTCGGAATGCTGATAATCTGGCGAAGACACGATATAGTCACCATACTCCGTTCTCACTAGTTTGTGCTTCTAAGATCACAGTCTCTACAGCATACGAGTGAAATGAGAAATCGTGCCCATAGACCACCCTCATTTAGCTTGTTGGACTAGATTAGTTCCTACTCATTCTCGAATCCATCCCACAAACTTATCGCATATGAGTTTCCTCGCTACCCGCATATCCTATAAAGAGTCTCTATCCTAGCACGAGGAATCACCTGTGATTTCTCACAGTTTGCTCGAAAATGAAGAAGGAAGCATAGACACAACTGTGCCTCTCATTGCTGTACAGAATCAGAGATTTCACTAGGGACCCTCGTCGACCGTACTGACGCGCTTATCTCTACACCTCTCATAGCTATGTCATTTCATGTACACTTCACGCGATTCATCACTGCATATATAACAATTGACTACTCACAAGATAAGTCCTTATCTTTACTAACAATAATACGACAGAGTTATGAGCTTAGCCTTAATTGCAATGAGTTTTATGATTGTGGCTACTATTGATCAATATATGTAGTAGAGAAACTCAGCAAATTAACCTAGTAAAGTGGGTAAGTGTGCCATCATATCTGTATTTACATATTTGCAGAATTTCAAACGTGTGCACACCTCTGGGTCAGAGCATTTTGGGTCATATCTGCGCACCGTCTCCCAAGTCAGTTGTAATGGACATAGTATACCACTAAACATCTCTTAGGATTAGAACGAGAGCTGAGAGAAAGATAGGATGAGAGCCTATGATTGTACCTATTCAAAAAAGGTAAGTATCTCTCATAGTGTACCTAAGTCCCTCTTGTGCACCGCAGAGAAGCTCTCATATATAATCTAGTACAACCACTCACACTCACCAGCGTCAGGTATCGAAAATCACGTAGGCCTCTACTTTAGGCGTCGTTGTGTGCCGAGCAGAAAGCCGCGTCTCGCAGGTGAATCTAGTAAATGTCAGTTTGATATCTCAAGGCATTACGCTGCATACGCTGCATCCGTCAAGCTAGCATCCTTGTGTGGCTAATCAGCCCCTGTTTTCGGCTGTGCTGATGTCAAATGTATACGTACTAACAATATATAACTCCATGAGCGGCATGACTATAGAATCACACACTATCTAAACCTTCTATAGACCATAGCTGCATGTGCTCCAAATGTTTGACTCATGCGCGTTCAGCTATTGGTACACCACTTCGATTATTTGACTGCAGTGACCAGTTACAGACTCGCACTAATAACAACGAACTGCACAAGGCATGGTTTTTAGAACCTCCACTGCGTCAGCCCACGGCGGTGGAGATTGTAATCTCGTGAGTGAAATGGAATGTTTCTATCTTATCACTGCTCTCGCATATCTCTTTATTTCCCACATCTCTGTTATTTAATATGAACTTAAGTATTCGCGAAGCAGGATAATATATCTGCCACGCAGAAAACGCTTGTATCACGAGAAGCCATGTCTTCAGCGAGGCTCAGCGCAGAGGTGTTGCTAGAGCACAATGCGTCTTCCCAAAAGTGAATGCAAGCATGAGCTAACCTGAGTGGTCGCGGAGATGCAATAATAAGAAAAAACTCTTTTGGAATAATATTTTATACCAGAGCTCCACAACTCGCTTTCTTCGCTGTGGAAAAGTGTGTTAATTAAAATATATCCTGCTTAGGAGAGCTTCCTATCTAATCAAACACATCAATCCTCCCCGTTACGGGATCTCTGTCCCAGCAGCTGTCGGAGAGCCACTCAGGCACTCACCTAGCTTTGCTATAACCATCTTAAGTGTTTTCCTTTCTAATACCTGGGAGGCCGGGTGCCAGAAGAAGGTTACGACATATAGACAATTCTACTCGCCAGATTTCTCAACTAAGAAAAGGGAAAAATTATACATAAGACAAGACACTGTCACTACGCTTATATTTCATTTACACTATAGAGAGGTGAACTCCTTCTAATCAAGTCACTGCGAATTGCGAGAAGACCGGTGCGACCCTGCCCAGACAGTCGTTTCATACATGTCTACACCACATTAACCCTTTATAAGAGTTCGTGCTTCGCGTGAAAGGTGGCATCGAAGAGCAGTCCGAGCGCATACTCCTAAAGGACCTGTCGCAGTATTGGATCCCGAGAAAAAATTCCATCGATCGCGAGGACCATTTAATTAAAAGAACGTAGAAGTAGATAACATCCTCGACATTCTCCACGGTCTTCTACAGTTTGAGTAACGAACTGTGCTCTTAGGTGTCTTTTTTTTGAGACACGGTGTGGAAGACTACGCTTCTGTCACGTTGTCATTAATTGACACGTGATAAGATACCTGTAGTGCCTCCTATCCTTAACATTTACACGCTAGTTACGGAAGAAAGTGGGTTCACTCTCTATTAATTCAACCCATGCCCTCCCAGATATCAGCACAAAACATCTCGACCGAAGGAAATACGATAACTCGGCTTATAGTTAATTGCATAAATATCAAGACACTTATTAAAATCTAGCGATGAATCGATCAAGGAGTTACACACAAACTAAGTGCCAAGTGTACTTAGAATACTAATTAGAAAAAATACAGTATTATTAATTTCAGTGCTTTATAGTGTAATCTAAGGAGTCGTTACTTACATTCACAGCAACGGTCAAGATTTCCGTGTGTGTTGATGAAAAGTGTTGTTTTTGTTTATACATTAAAAAATAAAATATTACTCACAGTATTGATTATCTTCTTTGAAAACGGACAACTCAAATCTTCGTCTGCACATGAACAGACATATATACAAAATTCTAGTAAGTATACTCAATAGGAGACTATACACAACTTCTCCCTACATCGAAACCCTTCAGAAGTATTAAATTGAAAGAAAAAGAATTAGAAGTACAGAGTAATTAAATACCTGCCATATTCCATTCACCGCACAAACTAATGAACAGCATATATTGTACCTTACGACCGCACATTTTAAACCACCTTTAAATGAAAACACGACTGACTGGTTCAATCGTAGCGCTTTGAAATCTGTGTCTAATATAATTTGAACTTTAGACCCTACCAACATAACGATGCGCCAAATCCGGTATCTCCAACCTGGGATAACAGTACATTCCAATTTCCCAACCACCCCCCCCCGATTAAAAGCTCCTCAAGTGAGACCACGATGTTAAATGACGTCTCCTATAGCAAAGATGGGGAAAATTATAACCTATTATCGTGCACACAAGTTATCCAGTAGTTATCACCTAGCTTTTAAAGCCAAATACTCGTCATAGTTCATGAAAACCACCCAAAAATTCTTTTGGGCCAAGGGGATAAAATAAAATAAAAAAAAAAAAAAAAAATAAAAAAAATATAAAAAATAATAAAAAGATAAATGAGAGGGAGAGGTACCCAACCAAAGTGAAAATCCACCTCAGTATCTTAACTGGTTAAATTGCAAAACACAGTAATATATTAGTTAGCATATCTTATATTCTAAGATTACAACATTTCCTTTAGAAAGATCATAATTCATATCTTGCTAAATGTATGAACGTAGGGAAATATACAAACAAAGGATATACACCTTGGGCTACTCCAGCTAATCTCCTGCTTGCAACGGTCCTTTCCTCTCTTTTACCAAATTCTAACAATTTCTGAGCGCCTTGTTAATGGCATGCATTTCTTGCATCACTCTGCATTTCACCACAGACCATTCAGTTGTTTTACAGACGGCTCTAAACAGGAGAAGGAAGTATGGCACGTCTCGTACTATTCTACACAAAGATGTTTCAATAAGTTTGGAGTTCTTAAAAGCTTCAGAAATTTTTACAGCAGAACTAATAGCTGTAATAAACTAATTTGCCCTCTACAAATTATTATCTCATATTATAACCAAAGACCACCCTATATCATTTTACTGAGATTCGCTCAGATAGCCCCCTGGCTACTTTAAGAGCCCTACTCTAAAATCCAAATATGTTTATAGGATATCACCGTACAACAATTTCTCCGACTGCTTCACTCTTGAAAATAAATTTTTTATTTATAGCATCTCTACTTAATTAATTTACAATTTAAATTAATTTATTAGAATGAAAATTGCAGAATATAGAAATAGACTGGTAAGCAGTTGGCTATATGGTTGAGAAATTCTTGATACTTTACCGTAGCTAAGTTCTCTAACAAAGAAGTTGGAATTATCATCACTGGATGAACTCCAATCTAGATGACATATTATGAGTGAGAGCGCTTACTACACCCTAGAGAATAATCAAAGAATAATTCTGATTATATTAAAGAAGTTATCTGAACTCATTAACTAAAGTTACAGATTACACTCGCTGCAAGCAGTTCTGGAATAAGAAATTTATCGGAGGGGCGAGATTTAGAAAAAATATAAGCGAAATGAATTAAGTGCGAATATGTGTTACGTTCACAAAACGAAATCGCTAATTGCAGGAGATGATCTATCACAAAGCGCCTCTCTTACATATTGGACATCTAAACTGATATCATTCACATCCACTAACATTTCAGCGGAATCCTCCCAACACGCTGCAAATTTACGTCGAGTTAAACCCAGCAATGTAGATTTCATCCGCAATTATTTATATATAATTGTCCTCAAACTGGACTCCATCCAAAAATAATAGTCTAGTTCCTGTACATATGGTAAATAAATTTAAACCTTCTAAAGCCAAAATAATATCCCATGTATTTGATTTTTTCTGAATACGTTCAACTTCAATAATTAGCGAAAATTATTTATCATAATTGAGTAATACTGTCTTGAAAATTGACATGTAATATAAAAATAATATTGAAATAAATAATAATATATATTTATAAATATATATATATAAAAATAATTAATAATTTATATTAATATATTTTGAATTAGAAAATAAAATATTAAAATCCAAATTTAATTTTCTTTTCATTAATATAGAAATAAGTAAATAATATAAATAATTAAAGTATAACGAATAAAATAATGATAATAATAATATTATTAAGTTTAAAGTATAATATAAATAATAATATACTTCAGGTATAATATATATATAATAACGTGTAATATAAGTAAATATAAGTATATAATATATATAAATAATATAATATATTAATAATATAAATTCTAATAGTGGAAAAGATCATTCATTTATCCGATTTTTATTCTCTCAATCGTAATTTTTAATAACAAAAATAAATAATAACTAAATAATCTACAACTCGAAATATTAATTATAGAATACTGTCATTGGCGTGCAAAATAATGATTAATTAGTGTATCTAGTATAAATAAATAATAGGTTATTATATTAGATATTATAAGATTATTTCCCACTTCTAAATAGTTACACACTCCAAACTTTGCCTGATGCCTGCTTCTACCAGCTCTATAGATGTCTTCAACCATGTTATAAAGAACACAAAAAATTCTTTGAACTAAATAAATTAATGAATGTCTTTGAGAGACTTAGCGTCTCTTTACTCCCGGAGATTGACACTAAAATGGGTACCTACTAAGAAAGCTAGGACAATTGCTCATGTCAGATTGAGATACTGCAGTGAATTTTTAATTCATTTCTGCTCAAGATACTCCAGTATATAATATTGTATTATTCGCCCGCTTGTTCTCATACTTTATGGGGTGGGAATCCGGTTTTGCAGCCCTCCATTATTGATTAGGGTTGTAGGCTAAAGGGCTAAGAGACATATAAATTGCCCCATGACCATATCGGACTCACCTTGACTCTATCTTGCTCTCATAGCGATCGTGACAGTTGTCGCTCCTATCGCTTTTCTATAGGTATTACTAACAGGCAGAGATACTGCTCAAGAGAGATTGGACCCTCGCGATATCCTATGCACATCATACATCGTCGAGCCCTTCTATTTACACATGAATATTGAGAGGACTCAAGGATCTTCTGCCAATATTGGTAAGCAGCGTTGCCAATAGTGGATACGTTTATTACATGCACTTCCTTCGCCTTCATCTTATTTAGCATACCAGAAAGCCATATTCCTGATTTTCAATGGCACGTTTGATACCACTCTTTTTTTTCTTTTAGGCAACAGGAATGAGGGGGATGGAGTTTACTTTCCATTAGCTTCTTTCTGAATTTTAATTTGTAACCCCTCTTTTGATAAATGTAGGTATCCATGCCCGGAGTAGTGGGCATACAGTGCTTAAATAAATATATATTATACATATATAATAATATATATATATATATAAATATTTACATATATTATAATATATATTAGTGAATTATAATTATATTAATAATATATATATGATAATATATTATATATATAATTATTATATATATATAAATATATTAATAAATAATAGAGAGATAAATATATATAATATCTTGAGTATAAATTGAGATATAATATGTAATATAATAATTATGAATAATATATAATGAGCTCATGTTAATTAAATCTCATTACTGCGTTTTCTCTTAACTCATAAAATTTTTTAGGTTTAAAATTTAAAACCATTTGTTTTAAATATTTAGTAATAACAAGAGTGGGTAGGTAAAAAAAATCAATATACTTACTATATATGTGGCCATAAATATATTTAACTGCGAAGTTGACACCATTTCTATCAATGCTCAAACATTACATTCCTTTTTATAATAATATAATATAATATATAATATAATATATATAGTTAATTATATATATATATATATATATATATTAATATATAATATATATATAATATAATAAATATATTAATTAAATATAATAAATATATATATAATAATAAAATAATATATTAAGATAATATATAATATATAAATATATATAATATATATATTACAATGTTGTAATGTATGATTTAAAAATTAAAATTAATCAATAATATTATATTTTCATAATAGAATTTATATTTTCCTTCATTTCTATTTTAACTACCACGCATACTCGCCAAAATATATGAATTCAAACATCTTTATAGTTCATTCCTTTTTATGTTTTTTATATTTTATTATATATATATATAAAAAACCACTGCCACGAGTTAACTTTTCCACCGTCATGTTTGTAAATTCACCAATACATAATTGGTAATTAATTAGGCACAAACCTGTGAAAGTAAATTAAATTTTATTTTTATCAATTGAACTTTCTTAATCTAACGCAATATATCACTCTTAAATCTACCCACATAATCCCTTATCATAAACCTTTACTAACCTAAAATTTTAACTTATTACGAAATACCTATCAAACCTATTACCTAAACCTAAACCTAACCTAACCTAATACCTTAACCTAACCTGACTATCACACTGACCAACAAACGTAAACCTTAATCTCTTAAGGTAATTTACAAAGATTTCAAATTTAAAAAAATTATAATGAAATTTAATGTTACAAACCAACCTTTATTTCCCCCCGCCTCGTTGGAGACCACCATAAGTAGTTATCCGATAAATTATTAACAACTACATACTTGGTGACAATATTTAATTCACTCTGTATTGATTTAAATTGTAATGATAAAAATCCACGATAAGAAACATAAAAGAACAATAATAATTTAAATATTGAATTAATAATCTTGAACATTTTTTATAGCACCAATACAGTTATAAGAAAATTAATTATAAAATATGTTTAATAAAAAACTTATAAAAAAATATAAATTATAATTCAATAAAAGAAAAAGAAATTAAAAAATTTATTTGCGAGCTTCACAAAATACTGTAAATATTGAATATAATACTTATTAACAACACGTTTTTATAGAAGGTTAATAATTTTACTTTTTCATTATATACCAAAATAACTTGATTAAACACTAAGGAAAAAAATATTAACTATACTCACAATTAATATAAATAATAATTAATTAATTAATAAAAGACATATAGTATAATATATATAGATAATTATATATATTATAATAATATTATATATATTAAATATGATATATATATAATATATAATATAATTATATAAATATATATATATAATATATATTAATTAATAATTATATATATATACAATTAATAATATAATAAATATAGGACCTTAAAGTAAACCTCGCCCCTCAATAATTTTAGAGATATGGAAAGTTATAGGTAATTATATAATAATTTTATATATAATATTTAGCAAAAATTAAAGATTAAAATTTCTGTTGCTATTTTTATAAACATATACTGCTAATGTTGATTTTATGTGGTAAAATATTAAAAATTGATTTATATATTTTCATATTCAATTACTGATTTTAAAAGGAAAGGAATCTTGAAGAAAATAAACTTATTCTAAATTAATTGTAGTAATATGATATATATATATAATATATATAATATGATATATTAATATATATTATATTGTTTTTGTACATATAGATGTTCTTTAAGAGATAATTTATGGTAGATAATAATATAGGATATAGATAGATAATTAAATTAGTATATTATATAATATTAAATTTATATATTAATATGAATAATATATATATATAATATATATATATATAATAATTAATAAATTTTTTAAATATAGAATTTAGATACGGATCAGATTTTTGTGTTCGGCATCACAGATATGTAGCTATATGAGACGTGCAAAGGTACCACTACAAGAGGTATTAAATCAAATATTATTATATTTGAGTAAATCAAGCAGAAATAGATTTTTTTGTGAGCATTTATTTTTTTATTTTATTTTGGAAAGTAATTTTTTTTTTTATTATAAACTAAATAGTGGAACTCCCCTTCAATAGGAAGAAGAGTCTGAATAATTGCTCAAGGAAGTCTGAGGGATCTCCGATTGGACCTCCCAGGATGGATCAACGGAGGGGGACTTGAATTCCCCCCTCGGGGAATGTCTCTTCGGAAACCCCGCGCTTTTAGGTCTTTGGGTGTCGCGGGAATTCCTCGGGATTTCCTCCGACCATCCCCTCCGGGGAGTATTGAAACGTCCCCACCTTCAGTCCCGATCGGAGCTCTAAGTACATACCCATTAATATAGAAGTTAACAACAGGCATTTATTATAGGAAATCTATAGAAAATTTAAGTTTATTTTTTAGGTGGAGTCAGTAGTACGACGAGTAGGGACAGAGGAGGGGATGTTATTTCATTACCCCAGTGAAGGGTAATAGGTATCGAGAACCCCCGCGGACACCCAGAAGACTCAAAGATGGACGGGGGTTCCGGAGACCATCCCGCGAAGTAGAGGAGGATTAGTCCACCCCCATCGATACACCTAGTGCTGAAGTGCGAGAAGAACCTTACGACTCCTTTGCCTTTACTTTGCAGGGTATTACCCATAGGGTATTTATTAAATAAATACCTTAAGTATAAAAAAAAAAAAATAATATCTTCAAAACACAAAAAAAAAAAAAAAAAAAGTTAAATGCCATCCTTAGAATTATATTTATATCCATATAAATTAATAATTTGTTAATTACTGTAAGAACCGACCGTTTCTCTAAGAACTACATACTGTGAGCATTTAAAAAATCTCTGATCCGTTTCATTTATATTTATAAATATAATATATATAATAAATATATATATAAATATATTAAATTATATATTATATATTATATATTATATATATATATTAATTATTATACTATAATATATATATATATATATATATAAGATAATTTAATATATATATACTGAGAGGATAATAGGTAGAGATGAATGAATTATATAAGGGAGAGAAGTATAATATAGTATAAAAAATATAATTATATTATAATTATATATAAGTATATATAAAGAATGAAGTATTATAATAATAGTATAATTATAATAATATATACTAAAAGTATAATATAATATAGTATAATATATAATATATATATTAAATATATATATATATAGGTATATATATATATATATAATATTATATATAGGTATATACTAAAATATATATAAAGATATCTATATATATATATTACTATATAATAAAATATAAAATATATAGTAATAATATTATATGTTATATAAATATTATATAGGTAAAGTATATTATATTATATTATATTATATAGATATCTACATAGTAGTATTAATATAATAAATAACGTAATATATATATATTATACCTGAAATAAATTACAAATATTATAATATATATTAAATTATATATATTATAAAGATATATATATATATAATAATAATGTATAAATTAGTATAAAATAGTCATATATTATATAAATATATAAATATATTAATAATATATATATATATAAATATATATATAAAATTATATATATAATATTAAATATATATTAATATTATATTATTATAAATTAATATAAAATATAAATATATATTTAATATATATATAAATATCAAATTTGTATATTATTTTAAAAAATATAAATTATAAATAATATATAATTATAATTATATAAAAATAATATATATATAATAATAATTAACAGTTTCAAAATGAGTTTATTTGCAGATATATTACTTTTTTTAATTGTTAATAATACAAATAGAAAAAAATAACTGATAAATAATATAATATATATAATTATATATATTATGGTATAAAACTATTTAGTATATCTTCAATATTTTAAATGAAAAGTTTTGGCAGATCTTAATTTAAGTTCTAAATAGTTTACAAATTAAATGTGTTGAGCATTATTATATTCATATTTTAAGACTTGTTTTTAATCTGGGAATATTCAATAAATTATTTTTCATCTTTGCACATTTTAAGATATCGTTTTTCATCAGGACATATTTCGAAACATTATTTTTCATATACGTAAGTGGATATATTTTAAAAAATTTCGTCTAGGCATGCTTTAAGACAGATTTTTATCTGAACATCTGGAAATGTTTTAAGACTGCTTTAAATCTCGGCATGTTTGAAGACATTTTTTTTATATATATTTATTTATATTATTTTTTTATCACCACAGGTTATGGCAAGGAAGGGGAGTAAAAAGAAACAGAAGAGTATCAAAGACATTGGTGGGAATTTTAGGCATCTGGGCATGTTTTATGACATATTTTTTGTTTTCTAAATATAGGCATGATTTAAAACATTATATTTCACCTGAGAATCTGGACATGTTTTAAAACTGTTTTTCATCTTGGCATGTTTAAGGCATTGCTTTTCATCTTGACATGCTTTATGACAATGCTTTTCATTTAAGCATCTGAGAATGCTTTAAGACACTGAATTTCATCTGGACATATTTCAAGACGTTTTTTCATGTATTTCATAGGAAAAACAGTTTTAAAGCATTGTTTTTCATATGAACAACTGGACATATTTAAAACTGTTTTACATATTTTACATCTAGGCATGCCTAAGGCATTTTCATCATCTTGGCATGTTTTAAGACATGGTGTAAAATTTGACCATCTGGGAACTGTTATGAGATGTTTTTATATGAGTACGTTTTGGAATATTGTTTTTTCAAAAGAGCATTCTAGCATTTCTTAAAATTGTTTTTTTTTTTTACCTGGGCATACTTTAAGACAATGTTCCTATCTGGCCATGCTTGAAGACGGTTTTTCATCTTGACATATTTTAAGATAATTTTTAATTTGGGAATGTTAAAAGACATTGTTTTTCGAGTGGCAATGCTTTCAGATATGGTTTTTCATCTGAACATTTGAGAGTGTTTGAAGCCTTTAGTAATTATTGTCTTTGAATTCTTAAAAAACATCTAAACATGTTTTAAGGTATTGTTTTTGATCTGAATACGTTTTAAAACATTGTTTGGTATGTTTGAAAACATTGTTTTCATAAGCATCTGAACATGTTTTTAAACTTTTTTATCTGGGTATGTTTAAAGACGTTAATTATCGTCTTAGCACATCTAAGACATTGTTTTACATCTGGGCATGATTAAAGACATTGTTTTTCATGTTGACATTCTTTAAGACTTTGATTTTTATATGAATATCTAGGCAAATTTTGACATTGTTTTATCTTGGCAAATAAATACATTGGCAGCTGCATGCTTGAGTTTGAAATATCTTTCCTCACTAATGAAAATTTCGAAATTTAAAATAATTGATCAAAAACGCGAACTGTTGAAGAACTAGTTATCAAACACCAAATTGATCTTGTCGCAAGAACAGCGTCGTAAGTTGTTGTTTTATAATTAAGAGATGTTGTCTTGATATATGTTATTATCTTGAGATTTTAAAGATGGTTCTTTAAGATTATTTGTGTTGTGAGATGTTGTTAGGACATTTCTCCTCTAAAGTGATGTAGTTATGTTAGATGTTGTAGAGCTATGCTGGACAGTGTCTTGATGTTTACCATGATGTGTTATGTATATGTTGGGATGAAGAAGGGGACTTGGCAATTTTCTGCTAGGTTGTGGTAGTAGGGAAGTTGTGTTACTCTCGTGCCAGCGAAGTTGTGGCTGAGTGCTATAAAGTTCAGTTGGTGTAATTGTAGAGAGGGCGTGTGAGTGTGCTAGGAGTTTGTATCCATGGGTATCTTAGTATATGCTCATTCTGTGTCAGATTTTTTCTTTTGTGGTTTTTGTATATATGTGAGCTATGGTCTTCCCGGAATAATTCGAATTATATCCTTTCGATCTTCTAAAGTATCAATTAGTGTTCAGATGTGACAAGTTCTTATGGGGTGTTGCTAGGTGTTGAAGAAGATGATAAAGAGAGATAATGAAATAATATGTATTAGAGAGTTATGTGTGTGAAGAAAGGGGTAAATGTAGAGAATAATATTAAAGTATGGTTGAGATGGTTTGGTCATATGGAAAGGATGAAAATGATGTTCCGTATTTGGTTAAGAAATCAGATAAGTATATTGTGGACGAGTGTGTTGAGGAACCGTCCGTTATTGCTGTAGGAAGACTGAAGTAAAAAGTGGATTGAGTTCAGTAAACTGTAAATGTTTTGAAGGTAGAAGGTAATATGTGTGAGCTATGGTTAAGAGGCCGAGATAAGAATAGGTGTATAAACAGGATAGTGATATGGCGGGGGAAGTGAGGGGGTATTAAGTTGCGGCCATCACAACTGGCCAAGGATGATTAACCCTTTAATCTTTTGACGATACTATAACTCATTATGTGTAAGTTTATGGTATCTCATATCAGCTGATTCTAGCTCCATGAAGCTTTAAGGGGTGGTAATTTTCCTGACTGCGATGGGTATTCCATACCTAAAAAATTAATTAAGGTATCTGAGGTTGGTATTGCGAAGTAAGGCTGGGTCTTTAATCTTTTCTAGACTTGTGTCATGTTTCTTTAACTAATTCTTTTTTAAATTAGCCTAGTCGTCGACGCAACCTTATTTCTCCATTATCTTTTGGGTTAAAATAATATTTCTGGAGAGATGGAGAGAAGAAGAAGAATGATGATAATAATAATGGATGATGTATGTAGTGTTTATGGATTTAAGGAAAGCTGTTTGACGGTTGTTGCTGTTGTTAGGTTTATATATATTTATTATTTATTATTTTATATATTATTATTTATTTTATCAGCTAGGATAGTAAGATCGAATCTAGTCGATCTAATACCAACTCACGCAGCTTGTTTCAACGTACTTGTAAAATTTTCTACTGGTCACAATAAATTTTAAGTTTTGCCTATATATATTAATAAATTAATTAATATTATATATAATTATTATTATTATTATTATATTATTTATATATTATTATATATTATTATATATATTTTTATTTTATATATA
>JABUQX010015614.1:32500-47936 GCA_015478945.1 Trachelipus rathkii | reverse complement strand
TAAAAAATTTGTACACTTCCACATTCCATATATTATATAATAAATATTAATATATATATATATATTGTAATATATAATATATATATATTATATATATATATATATATAAATATAAATTATATATATATATAATATATATATATAAAAAACTACCTATTACAAAACAAAAAAAAAATATTATATATATATATAACTATATTATATTATATATATATATAATATATATATTATAATATATATATATATAATATATATTATATTTATATATAGGATTAGCTGAGCATCAAAATTTCTTACACCAACTAACATTATTTCAGTGTGCTTTTTTTTTTTTTTTTTTTTTTAAAAGTTTGCATCTCACGGCCATAGTCCTATTAGGAGGGACTTGGTAATAGTGAGTTTAACAGTTATAATGAAATATCATAATTTTTTTATTTGATACATTGGTTTTATATACTATACGTAATAATTCTTTCAGCCCATAGTAAATACTAAAAACAGTGGTGCCAAACGCTCTATATATAAATTTATCATCATTATATTGATATATATATATATATATAATATATATATATATAAATATATATATTATATATATATATATATTATATATATTGTATATATATAATATATATAATATATAATATATTATATATATTATATATATAATATATTATATATATATATATATATATATATATATATATTATATTATATATTATATATATTATATATATATAATATATATATATATATATATAATATAATATATATATATATATATATTAAATTTTTATAATTTACATTTTGGATTAGGTTAATTACATTCTTTTTTTTTTAATTAAATTAAATTTTTGATCATGTGGGTTATCTGCCTCCATCTCCATATACATATCGATTGCATGAATTCCAACACATTTCATAAAACTGAAGTAAAATGTGTAAATTCCAATTGAAACTAGGTAATAAAGCAGCTTAACACCTTTAAAAAGTATTTTAAAAAAAGTTTAAATCTATGTATACTAACTAAAAACTCCAACATAAACCCTTTATTTAATATTATGAAATAACTTCAACTAATGTAACATACATTTATATTTAGAATTATATTTCCACTTTGCATTGTTAAAAAAAAAACATGCATCTAGTACCAAGACGCTTTGTACACTTTATTTGATTGCGTAGATTCAAAAAAAATTCAAAAGAGCTTAACTGGAGGCAGATAACCCACATGAGCCCTAATTTTTTTTTTATATATATAGCTATATATATTTTTTGGAAATCACAATCATATTGTTTTGTAGTGCAAATGAATACATGGCACATGAGCATTTATCTTAAGGGAGATCTAATTGTCAGCCAGTGATTATTGGAAAAGTAATAAAATATTGCTTCATCATAAATTTGTCTATAAATTTTTTTTTTCAAATAAGCATCTGTCAATAAAAGTCATTAATTGGAAGTTTGGTGACTTCAAAACTTTTTTCAGTTTTTTTTTTTTTACATTTTTATTTCTTAAATATGTAATTAGAAGAGCCAAGCTTTTGATTTTCATGATTTTGTCTAAGAAAACTGGAAATGCACTAAAATGATTAGAAACAAAAAGACAGTAAGAAGCCACATGGGCCTATCAAGACAAGTGACCAAAAGATTCTGAGATGCTTATAATATTATTTATTGAAGTAGCAAATATTTATCATTTATGCAAAAGATCTATTCGAATTTCAGGAACAACCTCCCTTTTGTGACTTTCTTGGACTGCTAAAAAATCAACACAAGAACATGGTTCAAACATTGTTTCTAATATATATATATATATATATATATATATATATATATATATATATATATATATATATATATATATATATATATATATATATATATATATATATATATATATATATATATATATATATATATATATATATATATATATATATATATATATATATATATATATATATATATATATATTCTGGCAACTATGTCTGAACCATGTTTGTGTGTTACTTTTTTTTGTATTTTAGCCGACCAAGTACTCCATGAAAAGCAGGTTGGCCGTAACTTTTAAATAGATTTTGGTGTAAACTATAGATGGTAATTGTAAAGTTTTGGTCAGTCATCTGACATTTTTATAAAAATCACAGCATGGACTCTAAATAAATTATAATGAAGTACGGTATATAAAAAAAATGACATCTTTAGAAAAAAAAGTTTCAGACTCGTGAAGTTCTGAATAAGCCCATAGGCTTTTCCTATACTCCAACTGACCAAATTTCATTCTATCGCACTTTATGGCGTAGGCTACTTTACAAATCACCAGGCAAATAAAGACTATGATCTAAAAAAAAACATAGTGTGAAAATAATAGTATTGGAAAACATACTATAAATGAATATCAAATTTAATCTTTATATATATATATATATATATATATATATATATATATATATATATATATATTATATATATAATATATAATATATATAAATTATATATATATATATAATATATATATATATATATATATATATATATATAGTATATATAATATATAATATGCTGTTTTAGGAATTTAAAAATATTGTCAAACAACGGCAGACCTAATTAAATAGAGTAAACCTTTGTATAACTTGCCTTTAGTTCAAAGGTGTTACCAGATTCATATTTTACTTCAAAATTAACTTCTGATTGTAGCTTTCCTAGTTTTTTGCAAATCTCTCTTTAGAGGTCCTCTTCTTAGAAGTTCAGATGCAACCAAACAATATTCATGTATTCATTTTTCCTGTTATGATATTTAAAAAACATATCTAAATTCTTGTTGCTCTTTGAAATGTGGGAGTGTTGTTGTGGTTAAAAATATAGTGTTTTCTCATAACTGTAAAGAGATGGTTATCCTTTGTAGGGAATTTTTGGAAAAGTGCAATTTTTACAACAGGCCTTTTATAAACAGTTCTATTTTAGGTATATATATGAAGTTTCTAATTATCTGCTCTTCAAGAAAGGCTATTTACTGATATTGCAGGGAAAATGGTTTTGTTTAATTTTGATGATAAGCAAGTCGCCTTTCCTCTGTTACACTCTTTTTAGATTATTTTCCAATTAAATTCATAGGTTAATTGAAAGGATATTTTCAAATTCATATCTTCTTTCAAAATTAACTTCTAATTGTAATTTTCCTAGTATTTCCAAATCTTACCTTAGAGGCAGGCACTCTTCTTCCTAGTTCACATGCAACCAAACATTATTCATGTATTCAGTTTTCCTGTTATAATATTTTAGCAGCATATTCTAATTCTTAATTATTGCTCCTTGAAATGTGGGAGTGTTGTGGATGAAAATATGGTGTTTTCTCATAACTCTCAAAAGATGTTTTATTTGTAGATAATTTTTTTGAGAATAGCAACTTTTACAACAATCCTTTTTATGATAAATTAGCAAGTTGCCTTTCCACTATTACTCTTTTCAATTTATTCTACAGGGAATTGTCAAATTTATAGATATTTTAAATAAAAAATGGAATTTGCCATTGTGCTCTTTACGGAGGAAAATGGTGCTTCAGCTATTGTTTCAACAAACTGGATCAACTGCGATAAAAACACCTGTTTTTACCCAAACGTTATCTCTGAAGGGAGAAAAAATAAGCTACTGATTTCCAGACAAGCTCCAGGCGACAATTGGCCTCTTTTGTAATACCCAGTTTGAGTGTTTTAAGAAGAATTTGTGTGAGAGTTATTAACTGATTCTCATTTCCTAGTTAAGTTAGTATTGTAGTTTATGTGATTTGTATTAGTATATAATATATATTTATATTATTTTTTAGTTTTTTATGAGTAGGTAGGATATGGTTGATTATTTATGTATTGTATTTATTCGTACTGAATTTTATAGTTATTTTATTATATATTTATATAGTATTTTATTTGTTTTATTAATTTATTATGTGTATGTGTATTAGTGTGTGTATTTGTATGTGTTTATATATTTATATATATTGATTTAAGTTGTATAATAACTATTCTTTTTTTTTGGTTTTGGTGTTGTGGTGGGTATTGTTAATATGTCCTGTAGTTTGGATTTAAGATATTAGCTCGCCCCTAAGCAGTGTTCAGCCCTTTGTGGTGAAATCGTATGACTGGTACCTTCTTAGCTATATGTTGATGAACGGTGTATGTGTTTGACCACTGATCGCCGATTCGATTGATACTAAAAAAGGAAACTCGTGTAAAGTATATCCGTGATGTTGGTTTGAATGTTGTTTGTGGTGGGTACGTTTCTTTAGTGGGATAGTAATCTACCAGCTCAATATATTTCTCGTTGTTAGGCTTTTGCTGAATTTGGAATGTGCGAAAGTTTATTATTGTTTGACGATAGTGAGCTTGTGTGTAAGTATAAATGAAGTTGGAAAGGATTGTTTAATTTAATAGCGAAGTTAGCAGGTATTTGTGTATTTATGTTCTCCTGATATTTTAATGTGGTTATACGGCTGATTATTAAAAAAATAATGAGATGAGTTTGGCTAATCGTGTTAATGAGGTGATTAGAGTAGATTGTGTAGTAGTGTAGTAAGAGAGGTTGAGAGTGCTTTTGTTTTATATTGGTGGATTTGTTTGTTTGTTATCTGAGGAGAGTTGTGAGAGATTTGTAGGGGGTTTTGTGGCAGGTTTGTGTTGTTGGTTGTTTGTGTAAAATGTATGGTTATGATAATAGTAATGTTGATAAGAGTAAGGTCGTTATAGCAAGAGGAGGGGATTCGTAGTGGTGAAGTCATGTATAGATGATGAGCAATGAACAAGTGTCTTGAATTTAAATATTTGGATATATTGGATGAATAGGAACGGATGATGGCCAGAGGTGTAGCAGGAAGTGTGTATTTTGTAGGGAAGTGGATGTGCATAGAATTGGTTGGATGTCATTGAGGGTATGCGGTAGGGTTTTGCATGTATGTTTATGTATTCTGTTTAAGTTGGTGTGTGTGTTTCTTATAGTATTGAATCTGATGGTTCTTGCGTAATAAGAGATTTAGCTATAATGCTTTGACTGTGTGTTCAATTTTAGGACAAGTTTCTTTATGCTGTTTTTTATTTGTGTTTGTTTATGGTTTAAGAATGTGATAGTAAAGGATTGGTTGTATGATATTGCTATTAGTGGTGTTTCTTGTTGTGTGTGTAAGTAAAGGATGTAAATGAGAGAATAACGAGTGGAGTATCATTGTATGGCATGTTTTGGTATGGTATGGGTGTTATATGAGTTCGATTGGTTAATGATTTATATTGGTGTGAGTTTGGTTGGTGGAGTGATTTCAACTGGCTTGTGTGAGGAAAGAAGAAAAAGTGGGTTGAGTCCGTAAAGTGAAGGAATGCTTGAAGGAGAGTAATGTGAGTGTTTGTGTCAGCAGCAAGTAGAGAAGGTGTGCTATAATAAGAGTTGGATTTCGGGGGTTTTGTGGATGGTGTGTGGGTGTTATGGTTGTGGTTCTTCTGCAGACCATGTTGGATATGAACCTACATTGCAAGATGCGACAGGTTAGGTGCCTCGCAGTTCTTCGTTTACCTGACTAGGTGGATTTTTGGACGTGGCAATGTTTTCTCGAATTGTGTCGTTATGTGTTGCAACTATCGTTTAGTTTCGGTTGTATGCTACCACACCTCACCCAATCTAGAAATAGGAGGAAGATGATGATCATGAAATATTTATATTGATATATTATTTATATATATTTATTTATAAATGAGTATATAGGTATATTCGGTATATTTTGTTTTTTAGTTTGAGTTATATATATATATTAGGTAGTTATATATTTTGTGTGTGTGTTTTGTGTTGTATTTTTATGATTGTTTTGGTTATATTGAGTGTTTTATGTATTTATTTGTATAGTATATTTAGGTTAGGTATAGTAGTTTATATTATATTATTATATACCGTTGATTATATGTGTGTGTTTTGATTGAGTAGTTATTTATTATATGTGTATATATATATTGTATATAGTAATATTGTAGTTATTATATTATAGATAAAGTGTAGTTAGTAGTATTATAATATTATATATATATATATGGATATATAAATTAATTAATTTTAATATATTTTTTGTAAGCAAATTTAATTACCTTAATTAACTTACCCCAAAATTATCATTTTTGACCCCAAATTGGGGTATATTATGATTTCAGTTTTTTTCTAATAATTTGTTAAATGAATCAATAATACTATTTATATTATAGAGTGCATACCGACATATTTTTGGATATTTGGTAAATGACAATACAACTTACATACTTGATGGTGGAAAGTTTTGTGTTTTGTGTTTTGTTTTGTGTCATTTGGAGTTTCTTTGTTGTTTTTTGTCAGCAGTGACTGACTGACAATGACATCTATGACTTGAATTAAGGTAGGAATTAGTCTTTTCCAATTAACTAGTCTAAAAGAAAGACACACACACATGCCCCCTGTGAGTTAATTAATATAGGAATGAAAGCCAATACGAAGAGCTTAAGGAAAATAGAACATTAATTACTTGTTATTCTCTTTTATTATTTGATATATTATTTTTATATCTATTATTTATTATTTAGTTACAGTTAAATTATTATAATAATTATTGCATTTATATTTATTATTGTTATTATATTGTGATTATTATTATTATTATTATTTATTAGTTTTATTATTATTATTATTAATTATTATCATTGTTTTATTATATTTTTTTTTTTCACTATTTTTCTATATTTATCAAAATATATTATTATTACCAAAAATTTAGAACAAAAACTTTCATTTTTGAATTACTCTGTTAAACATTCCATGCTAATCCTCATTTATATACTCAACAGCTTGAGACAGCTCCTTCTTGAAGCAAAAGTACAGATGAGAGATCGATTCTACCAGGAGGGTTACTGAAGATCACCACTACAAAGGGGAATATCGTTGTTTTTAACAGAAGTATTTACTCTGCAATTGAAATGTCTGCTCTCCTCAAACAAACGGCAAACTTACTTCAATTTCGGTTTAGAATTTTCTGTTTGTATTTATTTCTGGGACCTCAATATTCCCCATAAACACGTTAGTTATATATATATATATATATAATTATATATATATATATTATATTATCCTATATATAGATATATATAGTATATATATAATATATATAATATAATTATATATATTATATATATATATATATATATATATATATTATATATATATATATGTAATTCTCGTCCTCCTCCTCCTCCTCCTCCTCCTCTTTTCTTCAAGACTGGGGGTAAGGTGCGTGACATGCACAGGAAACATAAAAGTAGTAGAAGAATATGACACAAGTCGAAAGAAAGCACAGCCTTACCGCCCCCTTTATACCTATTAGTGAGAATTCGTCGTTTGTCAGAAGAATCACCTAGAGATCACGGAGACTTGCGGACGGCCCTCCAACGTATGGGTCAGCTCGGTCAGTGTGTTCATCCCTTGGACCAGGTGGGCCACAAACATACCCCCTCACAAAACCCCGCCATTCACTCCTGTTATGCACTTTTCTTCTCGCCTCTGCCAAACTCACATTTCTCTCTAGGAATTCCTTTACTGACTCAATCCACTTTTCCTTCTGTCTACCAGTCGGTCGATTCCCAACACACTCACCACTACACATCCGCTTAACCAACCGACTATCATTCATGTCTTTCACGATGACCCAAACCATCTCGAATGTTCTTTCTTTTATTCTCTAATTTATATTCCCTTTGTTTCACACCACACAACTTCTCTAATACGTTCATTCCTTTACTTTATCAATTCTTCTCATACCGAACACGCCCCTAAGATTGTCATCTGAACACATTGTAATTTTTAGATTTTATACCTCTTATTCCAGACCGTAGTCTCATACTATACATTAACACATGGTAACAACAAACCCTCATATAAGACCCTGCGCATTCAATAGAATCTTTAGTACCTTTCAACATTCATCAACGATTTTGAATTGCACCAGCACTTCTTACATTCAAAACGGTCCTACTACGATCTCTGCATAATCCAGTTTCCCTTTTCATTCCATTCATAAATCTTAAAATTTTAAGTCAGACCCTTTCCAGCGGGTCATCATCTAACATAACTTCACACTTGGAGACCATCCTCACTCACACCATAACTTTAATCTTAGCCTACGTCTTACTTTCAAACTCCATCCTTTTACGACACCCTGCAAATCTCGTCTACTATCTTCTCAAACTCTCTCAGATTCACAAGATTTAAGAGCTGGTGTTTGAGGAACCGTATTCGCCAGATTGTATTGAGGGTTGGTGTTTGAGGAACCATATCGCCAGATGTAGAGGTGGTGTTGAGGAAATGTATAAGATAATTAATATAAGAATATATATGAATGAGATTCTTGAGCTTCTGATGAATTAAGCCTTTTAAGTAACATCAGGTATGGTTAAAATTATTATGTGTTTATGTATTTTTGATATTATCATGAACTATTATTGGTATTATTTCTATTCTTATAATTGTTGTTATTATTTTATTATTAATAGTGGATTGTTTTTTTTTTTATAGAATTGCAGTATTGAAATGCTCACATTGAAGTATCGGTGAAGGTAGAGATCAACTGGTTGCTTTGAAAAGTAGAAAGGGGAAAAGAAAAAAACGCACTAACGTAGATTTGCCAGGTACAAAATATTATTATTATTATTATTATTATTATTATTATTATTATTATTATTATTATTATTATTATTATTATTATTATTACTTGTTTTTATTTTCTTTCGTAATTTATAATTACAATTTTATATGATAATACAATTTGAGTGTTTCTTAATATTATTTATTAGATTAATTAGTAGTCAATATTATTTTATTCATTGAATAATGAGAAGTTGAAAGTTTTTAAGTCAATTTTATTAATTTGGTAATTATTTCTTTTTTTACTAATGATATATAGGGTTTGCTTTTTTTTTTATTTTCAGTTTTTTTTCTTTTTTTTGGTGGCTGAATTTGAAGCGGCATCGGTGGAGATACGACTGAAGAAAAATTAAGTACCTAGCTAACGACCATCTTGAAAGGGTGCACTTAAGTATTTAAAATTGACCGGGGAACTATACAAAGTGAAAAAGAAAGATTTAGATTGAGTCGAAAAGAAAAAAAACAATAAAAAACCGATAAACAAAAACTATTTATGGAATTGAAAGGGCGAAGGGCTGCAATAGTGGGAGAAACTTAAAAATTAAAAAAACACAAACTGAAAATACAAGTAGAAAAAAAATGAAAATACGTTGAAAAAGACAAACTGAAAATAGTTTGAACAGTATAGAACTGATATATATTAAAATAAAAGTGAATTGAGAACAAATTTTGAGAATATGCAACAGTGGAATAGTATATAATAGTATTATATATTATATATATATATATTATATTATATATATATATATATATATATATTATATATATATAATTTTATATAATATATATATATATATTATATAATATATATATATTATATACTTATATATACTATATAATATAGAATAGTAATATATATATATATATATTTATTATATATATATATATATATATATATATATATATATATATATATATATATATTATAGTTATATATATATATAAATATTTTTTGATACAAACAAATTAAAAAAAAAATTAATAGTAAGATACCGGAAAATTGTTGAAATAAACTATTGTAGAAAGGGACGTTTTTTTCTATTTATATTGAACATTTGATATATTTTTTTATAATTCTAAATTCCGACATTTCATATATCGCGAATAATACTTTTGTAGTTTATGAATTGACAATTGGTAACAGTTCTTTTTATTGTGCTTATATATTTGTATCGTGGTATAACGTTTTGGTAGTATTGGTATACTAGTTTTTTGTGTAAAATATAATTGATGTTGGGATACGGTGTAGTGTTCTGTCGTAACTAATATTTTTTAATAAAGAAAAGATAGAGGTGACTAGGTGTCATATTGTTTTTATTCTGATTGTTTATAATAAAGAACATCACTGCTGGTTTAATTTCTATTGTAGTAATCCTAATAAACTTACAAAGTGTGTGTGTGAATTATATCCTCCTTCAGTTGCCCTGGAAGATGGCCCCGCGATAAAATTATAGTAGTAGTAAGGTAAAGTAAATCCGCTACAGTACTCAACTATAGCTACACATCGACGATTCAGTTTTTTTAATTTGCATATTCTGATGATGAAGATTTGGGGTAGAAATCTGCAAAAGAGGAGGTGCTTCGCTTCCCGTAACCCATCCTGATAGTTTTTTTTAACAAAATTGGCTACGTTTAAATAGGTAAAATGTGTAACCGTAGTTGTCTGAATTGTTGGCAAACATGTTTTCATAATTTTTTATTATATTGAAATAGTATATATATATATATATATATATATTAATATATAGTATATATATATATATTATATATATATATATTATGTATATATATATTATATAATATATATATATATATATTATACTTTATATATATATTTATATAAGCAATTAAACCACACTGTTATTTTCATAGAAGCACGTAAAAATTATACCTAATTTTAACAGGTATTTGGTAAATATTGTTTTTTTTTATAAAAACGTTCTGTTGAAAATGACCAAAGTATAGCTAGACCCAAATCAATTTTTGCTAACTCAGTTTATTGTTTGTATATTTTAAGAATGCTTTTAAATTTTTTGGCTGATCCTCAAGATAAATCATCATTCTCGACACAAACAAAAAAGAAGTGACGACCAAAACTGATCGATATTTAGCTATCTTGTGGTACCTTCTCCAGATATTATAAAAAAAATCTTCTTTACAAATACGGTTTCCCGTGGTGCGTGTTTTTGTGAACTTCCCAGTTTAAAAAAAAAACATTTTAATCCTTGCTTTACATGCATAACTTAGACTAGAAAAGAGAGTACCATTTTTTTGCGGATGATTAGCCGTGCAAGGGGGTATTGTTTTAGTTGAATTATTATAAATAATTTGGAAAGTTGTGTTAGGTATGTGTTTGAATGTAAGCAGTGGTTTGCTGTGTAATTCATTTAAACACCATATGGTATGGGAGGTTGTAGGAATATTGATTGCCATCCCATCCAAATTTTGGGTGTTGCAATTAATTACAAACCGAAACTTCTACTTACAAACCATGACACTACTCACCTTACACAATTTTAATTTCTCATTAAAATTACTAAAATCTTTACACGGAATTGTCAAAATAGTTGGTTCTTTTTTGAGTTCTGTGTTTTGGTAAGTCATAAGGATTACATGTTTGTTCTTGGGTTTAGCCAGCCTTTACCGGAATTTGATGATCGCATTGTTCCATCTTTTCTTGTGTAAAGGTTCTTATTGAAGCACGGTTCAAAGCAACCTTATAAAGTAAGCTTACAAACCACCTGTTCTCCAGTGATAACTAGCAAATGCTTGTACCGTAGCCTATCATTAAGTCTTATGAGGTTCTTTTCATTTCCGACCCTATCTGGCGGATCTTTGTTCTATCGCGTAGTCGGGGGGTAAGGGTTTGCTGGAATAAAGGTTTTTGAAGCTTTAAATTCGCTATTGGGTGATATATATATATATTATAATTTATATATATATATATATATATAGTATATATATATATATATATTATATTATATATTATAATATTAAATATATATATATATATAAATAAAAATACTATATATAATATATATATAATATATTATATATATATATATATATATATAATATATATATATAGTACATATATATTATATACTATATATATTTTATATATATATATTATAGATATATATATATATATATATATATATATATATATATTATATATATTATATATATATATAAATATATGTTTCACACACCAAAAGAAAAATAACTATTTTACTCAGACTTTTGGGCTCCGGCTCCGAATCCGGCTCCGGGCTCCGGCTCAGTCTCCAGCTCCTGTTTTTGCACTATTTGAAAACTGTGAGCACTTCTTTTGGTATATTTTTTTCCCTAAAAAATATTTCTTGAAAAAAATGTATACCCAGGATCTGCTCGGCTCCGGCTCCGACTAAGGATTCTGATTTATTTGTAAATTGTTCAGTACTTTTTGGCAATAAATTTTTCATATAAAAAATTATTTCCTAAAAAATTATTATGCCAAGGCATTCCGACTGCGACTCGGCTCCGGCTCGGCTCGCTCCGGCTCCGGCTCCGGCTCCGGCTCTGACTAAAGGTTTCTGCACTAGGTGTAAATTGTCCAGCACTTCTTTGGACAATATATTTTTTCCTAAAAAAAATTTAAAAAAAAAAAAAAAAAGTTATATCCAGCATTTCCGGCTCAGCTCCGGCTCGGCTACGGCCTCCGACTAAGATTTCCTGACTATTGTAAATTTGTCAGCACTTTCTTTCGTAATAATTTTTCACCTAAAAAAAATTGTATTTTTGAAAGAAATACTTTATATCCAGCATTCCCGGCTCCGGCTCCGCTCCGGCTCCGGCTCGGCACCGACTAAGGTTTCTGCACTATTTGTAAATTGTTCAGCCCTTCTTTGGTAATATTATTTTCACTAAAAATATATTAGTTTGAAAAAATTTATATTCAGCATCCGGTTCCGGCTCCAGCTCGGCTCCGTGCTCCTGTCCGCGCTCCGGCTCCGGCTCCGGCTCCGAATTTAAAGGTTTACTTGCACTGATTTGATAATTGTCCAGCACTTCTTGTAATAATATTTTTCACCTAAAAAATGTTTTTTTGAAAAAATTTATACCAAGCTCCGGCTCCGACTAAGGTTCTGCACCATATGAAAAAATTGATTCAGCATTCTTTAATGAAACAATTTTTTTACTAGAAAAAAGAATTTCTTGATAAAAAATATACCAAGGATCCACCTTCTATCTCCGACTCCGGCTCCGACTCAGCTCCGGCTCCGACTAAGGTTTCTGCCACTATTTGAAAATTGCCCAGCACTTCTTTTGGTAATATATACTTTTTACCTAAAAAATATTTCTGAAAAAAATTTTATGACCCATGCTCCGGCTCCGCTCCGGCTCGGCTCCGGCTCGGCTCCGGCTAGGTTTTTCACTATTTGAAACTTGTCCAGTGCTTGTTTTTGCAATATATTTTCCCGTAAAAAAAAATATTTCTTGAAAAAAATTACACCCAGGCCCGGCTCTGCCCCGGCTCTTTGGCTCTGGCTCCGCTCTTCGGGTCCGCTCCGGCTAGGTTTCTACCACTATTTGAAATTGTCCAGCACTCTTTTAGTAATATATTTTTCACCTAAAGAAATATTTATTGAAAAAAATTATACCCAGAATCCGGCTCAGGCTCCGGCTCCGGCTCGGCTCCAGCTTTCGGCTCCGGCTCCGGCTTCCGGTGTTTCCGTTCGACTAAGGTTTCTCCACATTTGACAAATGGATCAATACTTCATTGATAACAAATTTTTTTACCTAAAAAAAAATTCTTGATAAAATTATACCAAGGATCCACCTCCGGTTCCGGCTCAAGCTCCGGCTCCGACTTCGACTTCGACTTCACCTATTTTACCGAGTAAAAGCTGGAGCCTGGGTTGGAAATTGCAAAACAAAAAAAACAAAAAAAAAAAAAAAAATTTTTAAAAAAAAAAACATTTTTAATCCTGAACCTGGAATTGAAATTTTACTGGAATTGGAATTTTTTGTTCGACACATCTCTAAATAAATTTCTGTATCTAAAAAAAAAACCATTTTAGAATTCCAAAAAATAATTACACCATAATGTTCAGGAGGAATTTTTCTACAATTTAAATAATAAAAAAAAATGGGAAAATTTTGATTTTGCTTTCAAAAAGTAAGGGGTCTAGTTATGAAGTCTCCCCTTAAGGGGAGACTTATTAACTGGACCCCCTACTTTTTGAAGGCAAAATCAAAATTTTCACATTTTTTTTTTATTATATAAATTAGTAGAAAATTCCTCCTGAACATCATGGTGTAATTATTTTTAAAAATTCTAAATAGTATTTTAGATACAGAGAAATTTATTTAGAGAGGTGTCGAACTAAAAAATTTCATTTAGTCAAAATTGCAATTCCAGGTTTAGGATCAAAAAAGTTTATTTATAATTATAGAAACCTAATTCTTTTTTTCATATTCTCAACTCTAGCTCGATTCTTTTGGATTCTTTACAAGTCAAATAAATGGAAGCCGGAGGCCGGAGCCGGAGCCGGAGCCGGAGCCGGAACCGGAGCTAGAGGCGGAGCCTAGGTATATTTTTTTTCTGAGAATATTTTTTTTTTGATGAAAATTAAATGGCAGAAGATGTGCTAAACAATTTGTCAAATAGTACAGAATCCTAGTTGGATCCGGATCCGGATTCAGATCCGAAGTCAGAGCCGAGTCGAGTCGGAGCCGGAGCCGGAGTATGATTTTTTTTCGAAGAATAATTTTTAGGAAGATCTGCTGAACAATTTTGAAATAGTGCAGAAACCTTATTCGATCCGGAGCTTGAAGCCGAAAGTGGGAGCTGAGCCGGTAGCGGTATCTCGGGAGAGGGAGCCTCTGATCCTGGGGATGATTTTTTCTATGAATAAATGATTTTACTTTGTGGTTGAGATAAAAATTTATGCCAGAAGAGCGGTTCCTGAACAATTTTCAAATAGTACAGAAGCCTTAGTCGGATCGGAGCCGAAGTTGAAGTCGGAGCCGGAGCCGGAGCCGGAGTCGGAGCCGGAGCCGGAGCCTGGGTATGAATTTTTTTCAAAAAAAAATTTTTTAGGTGAAAAAATTAATGCCAGAACGTACTGAACATTTTCAAATAGTGCAGGAATCCTTAGTCGGATTTCCGGATCGGAGTCGGAGAGCCGGAGTCGAAGTGGGAGCCGAAGTAAGAGCCGGTGCCGTAGTTTGATTTTTTTTCGAAAAAATTTTTTTTTTGTGAAAAGTTTATTGCCAGTTTTAGGTGAAAAATTTTCAAATAGTGCAGGAAACTTTGATGGATCCGGATCCGAGCGTGGGGCGCCGGATTCGGAGCCGAATTCTGGGTATAAATTATGACGAAGAATAATGATTTTTTTTTTAAGATTGTAGAAATAATTTGTTGCCCAGAAGTACTGTGCTGAACAGGTTTCAATAATGCAGGAATCTCTTTCAGTCGGATCCGTTTCCGCAGTCGGTAGCCTGTGGTTAGTCGATAGTGCGGAGTCGAGTCAGAGCCCGGTGGTATAGTATAATTTTTTTTTTCAGAAGAAATTTTAGATTTGTTAAAAATTTATGCCTAGAAGCGTGCTGTAGAACAATGTGTTTCAAATAAGTGCATAAAACCTTAGTCAGAGTACCGGAGGCCTGGAAGGTTGAAGTTCGTGAGCCGAAGCCGGAAGCTCTGTGAACGTCTGGGGTTATGTTAATTTTTTGTCCAGTAATAATAGTTTGTTAT
>JABUQX010015614.1:0-27500 GCA_015478945.1 Trachelipus rathkii | reverse complement strand
CATCGTGGAAGTTTTCAAATCTGCCATGCTTGATATCACCGCCGTTTTGAAACTCAATATATTTCTAAATCCACAGAAGGGTGTTGGAACCCCTTTCTGGGGCTACACGGCGATTTCAGGGGTGTCATCGGTATCAGGAGGCAACCTACCAAGAAGCAAGGAACGCCGAAAGAAAAACGCAGAAGATGTTTTTGCACGCAGAATTAGCGAATAATAAGACGTAATAAAAATTTTCACTCGTGCCAGACTTTAACCATTCCGACCAACGCGGGTCGGCCGTTAGACATGTTCAGGAGGTCTCTACCACTAGTCTGATTCCGCGCTCCCCAATAAAAAAAGCATTATCGGAATGATTTTCCAAATCTAGCTGATGCGATTGATCACTGCTTTGAAAACTTCGCCACTTTATTTAAATACTACGGAAGGTTGTGTTGGAACCCCTTCTTGGGCTTACGATCTGCATTCTTTCTTCCCCCCAGGTGTGCTCTTGGGTTACAGATGCTAACAGGACCAAAGTCAAGGTATCGATCGACATGCGCACAACAGCTTGTATACGACATTTGCATATAATAAGACGAAAAAAATGTTCACTCGTGCCAGGACTCGTAACTCATCGACAACAGCATGTCGCTCGTTAGACGTAATGTTCAGGAGGCGTCTGGCCACTGGTTGTTATATGCCGACCTTCACCTAAAGGAAGGCCATTCCGGAAGTGTTTTCAAATCTCCTGCTTCGATCATCCACTGTTTTTGAACTTTCTGGGATACGTCTGATTTTAAGATCGGCACAGAAGGTGGTCTGGAACACCCTCTGGGGCTACTCGGCATTCTTCAGGGTGCTCATGGGTTACAGAAGCAACAGACCAAGAGTCAAGGCATTGACGATCATGGCGCACAACTTGCTTGTTACGACAATTTTTGCAAATTATAATAAGAACGAAAAAAATTTCACTCGCGCCATGACTCGAACCATTATCGACAACATCGTCGCCGTTAGACAATGTACAGTTAGTTCCACCACTAGTCCGATCCGATCCGGCCTCCTCTCAGATAGAAGAAGGCATCACGAAACAGTTTTTAAGTCACCTACTTCGACATCACTGCTTTGAAACTCTGAACTTATTTAAATCAATAGAAGGTTGCTTGGAACCATTATAGTATACTATTGTATTATAATATAATATATAGTTAGTATATAAATTATATATATATATATAATATAGATGTAGATATATTGTATGTTAGAATAGATATATATATATAATATAATATATGTCCATTGTGAATGGAGATGAAGATGGCGGGTTTGCAATTTAAATTCTTAGTGGATGCAAAGGGGGGATAAAGTCTTGAGTGTGCTAGGGTCTTACATAGAACGGTATGCTATTACCTGTGCTAATGCCCTTTATAGTAGATGACTATGGTTTGAAATTAAGAAGTACAGACAATATAAAGTACAGATATCAAACTTCTGCTGGGGGCTGCACGCGCATTTTGATGGGTTGCTCCTGGTTACAGGAGCAACCAAACCATAGTCAAGCCACGCCGACATGGTATATAGTATGCTTGTGCGTAAATTCTGCAATAATATAGACGATGATTTAATTTCAACTCGCGCCAGGTACGTCGATTATCCAGTCGACAATCGTCGCGTAGTTACAGATTGTTCAGAGGAATCTACCACTAGCCAAATCTGCCACTCCTGAAAAAGGAAGGTATCTGCGGAACAGCTTTTCAAGTCTCTTCTGCTTCGATTAATTCACTGCTTTTGAATATGGTACTTATTTAAATTTCATATGAAAGCGTGCTTTTTAACCCCCTACTGGGGCTACACAGCATTCTGCTAGTTTGCTCCCGTGTTACAGGAGGAACCAACCAAAGTCAGGCCACGCCGGCCATGGGAACATCTTCTTGTTGCGATAAATTAGCGAATCACTAAGACGAAGAAAATTTTCTACTTCGCGCCAGGACTTCAAACCATCGACAACAGCTGTTCGTCGGTTTAGACAATATACATAGGCTCTTCCACAGTCCGATCCACCTCCCAAAAAAAAAGAAGGCATCCTCCGGAATGTTTTTAATATCTTCTGGCTTCGACAATCAACTGCTTTGAAACTCTCGATACTTATTTTTAAATCAGCAGAAGCGTGGTTTAAGCCCTTCTGGGCACACGGGACATTCTACTGGGAATTGGTGGGGAGATTGGGTATGGGGGGGGGGTGTCTTCGCTGAGTTACATAATAGAGCGGGAGAGAGCGAGCCAAATGTCAGAGAAGCGTTCGATCATGCGCAAGAAGATTGCTGTTGCGACAAATGGCAATAATAAACGAAAAATATGTCTATGTCGCGCCAGGGAGCTCGAACCACCGATAAACAGCCGTTCGCCGTTTAACAATGTACTGGAGGCTTTACCATAGTCCAATCCGCTATCCCCAAAAATAAGCATCCTTGGAAAGTTTTCAGAATCTCCTTGCTCTGATATCACCGCTTTGAAACTCAATACTTACTTTTAAATCTCCGACTTAGAAGGGTGGTTGTAAACCACGTTCTGGTGGGCTACCAACGCATTCTATTCATAGGGGTGCTCACTGGGTTACAGTAGCAACCTACCAAAGTCAAGGAGGGATAGAGAGAAACGCAGAAAATGTTTGTTGCCGCAAATTTAGCAATTTTAATTAATGACGAAAAAAAATTTCACTCGTGCCTAGGACGTTGTTAACCATCGACAACAGCGTGATTTCGTCGCGTTAGACCAACTGTTCAGAGGCTCACCACAGTCTGATCCGCCTCCCCAAAAAAGAAGCATCTCGGAAATGTTCAAATCTACTGATTCGTTTCACTGCTTTGAACTAGCACTTATTTTAAATTACGGAGGTTTGGAACCCTCTAATTTGCTGGGGCTACACGGCATTCTTCAGGTGTGCTCATGGGTTACAGGAAGCACGAGACCAAAAGTCAAGGATCGACGACATGCACAACATGTTTGTTACGACAAATTTGCAATATAAGACGAAGAAAAATTTCACTCGTGCCAGGACTCGAACAATCGACAACAGCATCGCCGTTAGGACAATTTCAGGAGGCTCCTGCCAGCTAGCCGATCTCGCCTTCCCTAATAATGGATGGCCATCTCGGAATAGTTTCAAATCTCCTCTCGCTTACGATATCACTGTTCTTTTAATTACTCGATTACTTAATTTAAGCCACAGAAGGGTGGTGGAACCCCTTCTGGGGGCGTGAATTCCGTGTGCATTTTTCGTTCAGTGGGTTGCTCAGGGTGTGTAGCAGAAGCAGATGCAATACAATTTGCAAGTGATTGACGGACAATTGGGCGCACTAACTAGCTTGTTATCGATCAAATTCAATAATAAGACGATTTAATAAAAATTTCTAACTCGCGCTCGAGGGACTGCGATACCGATGCGGACAACAAGCGTCAGCAACGTTAGACAATGTACAGTAGGCTCTACCACTAGTCCGATCCGCCTCCCTCAAAAACGAGATCGGTCATCATCGAAACAGTATTTCAAGTCACCGTACTTCGACATCACTGCTTTGAAAATCTGTACTTTATAATCAATAGAAGGTTGCTTGTGAAGGCTCCATTTATATTGTCTTTATATATTATATATGGGTGTGATATGTTATATTATGAGTATTATATATATATATATATATTATATATATATATATATTAATAATAATACATATATTATATAATATTATATATATATATAATATAGTTATTTATATAGTTATTAATATTATATGATTATATATGTTATTGTAAATATAAGTAATTATTATGATAATATATATTATATTATATATAGTATATATATGAATATTTATAAAAATATATATATATATATTACTATAATATATATATTATAATATATTATATATAGTATATATATATAGTCTATAAGTGATAGAAAGTTATATTATTTAAAGATATATATTATATATAATTATGATATATAATAATAATTTTATAATATAATATATATTAATATATATATAATATATATATATATTATATATATATATTATATATATATAATAATAGTATATATATGAAGAAATAAAGTTTTTTTTTTTGCCGTCTAAAAAACGAAAAAATTTCCAAATGTTTATTTGTGTTTTTCTAGCATTTCATTTTCTTTCATTAATATAAAAAAATTCATTAAAAAAAAATGAACAGATTTTTTTTCTTCAAATTTGGTACGAGCTCACATATAAACGTGTAAACCAACTGACTGTTATATAGAATGTTTTGGGATAGAGAATAATCACTGCAATATGAAATGAGAGCCGTCTCTTGTTCAAAAATTTTTGAAAGTACTTTTCAGAGATTTAAAAATTTTTTCTTAAAAAAAAATTTCAATAAGGCTTTCTAAATTAAAACTCTTAATTGCCACACTAATTGGAGTATTTTAGTGCTAAAAACAATTGAAATATCTTTAAAAAATATAAGATTTTGTATTGTCAGAGTTGGAAATTCAAAAAAAAAAATTTCTCTCTTCACCCTAAAACTGTTGATAAAACGAACCAGTTTTTTTTGTTTTGTTTTTTTAAAATAAGACTTACATAGTTGTTCATTTCAAAAAAACATTTACTTTATCGGTTTGGAATAGTGAGGTTTTGCTGATGAAGTCTCCCTTAATTAACTTCCCATATTAGGAAGGCTGCATCACACGCAGGTTAGGCAAAACTTTCTTCAGAATTCCGCATGTTCTGATGAGTTCAATTTTGGCATCATAATATATAAATATATATAATATATACTATATATATAATCTATATATTATATAATATATATATATATATATATATATATATATATATATAATATAATTATATATATGATATATATATATATATATATATATAATATATAACTATATAGTATATATATATATAATATATATATAAATACATAATTTTTTAGCACTATCCGTACATTTTAGCATAGTTTGGAAAAATAATTAATTAAAAATAGTTATTTTACTTTTTTTATTGGGACGGTCGAGCTCCAAAACCTCTAAAAAGTAATCTTTACTACTTTTGGATAGTAGAGATGAAAACTTACTACATGTATTAGTTAATAATTACTTTTTGTTGTGGTAGTTTAAAATGGACACTTTTGTTTTAGTAGTATAAAGGGACAATAATTGTTAACTATTTTTTTCTACTACAACTTGTAGTAGAAAGAGAGGTGGTAAATTTTACTATTGGTTGAAGTCGTTATTTTTCCTACTTGTGTAGTTGTCATTGTGTGATTGTAAAATATATTCCACGCATTGACCACCATCATTATCAGCAACTTGAATTTACTTCAATACCTCATAGTATACGTCACATCACGTCATTTAACTCTGTGATTGATTATTGATCCATATTGATATTTCGTCACCGACTCCAGTTTGAACAAATGCGAAGGTTAGTAGCACGATCACCTCTTTAGCTTCGTGTGTGTTGTCTTAACCACTAAGGGACCAAGGAGTGAATGATGATGTTGTTATACATGTGTATAATGTGACTTTTTCTCTTTGCTTTTATTCTCGGTATGATATATGATATGTGTTATTAGTTATAATATATTATAGATGTATTATATAATATATGAGTTAGGATTATATGTGTATTATATATATATATATATATATATTAATAATATATATTATATTATATATATATAAGTTATATATATATATATATTATATAATATATGTATATATTGGTTACACACACCACTACACAAACCTACACACGCGTGCACATACACATACACACCTACACACACGTACACCACCCACACACACACACACACACCAATTTATGTTGTTATCAGAGTTCAAATTTTTATCAATTATATTATTATTAATTATTATTATTATTATGTATTATTATTATTATTATTATTCAATTATGTATTATTATTTATTATTATATTATTATTATTCCATTCTTATATTATTATTATTATTATTATTATTATTATTAGGTTTGAGTATATTATATTATTATTATTATTATATATTATTATTATTTTATCTATTGTTATTGAGCTTATTATTATTTTAATCCTTAAAATTTATAAATTATTATATTATCCTATTATATTATTATAATTAATCTATTATTTTTTTATTATTATGTATTATAATTATTATTATATATTTTTATTATTGTTATTATTCATTATTATATTATTATTATTATTATTTTATTATATTATTATATATTAGGGTCTTTCGCAATTGATTAAAGTAATGTCAAAAATATCTAATATTTACTTTGCTATTTTATTGATTAAATTACTAAAACGGTGTTAAATTATTTTCATCTAGATTGATATTATAGTCTTGTACTATTTGCAAATTTATAATTCCTACTTCCTAATTATATTTTTCTGTGATAGTTAATTAACATACTTTAAACCCTTATTTAGTAACTGTTTAAACTCTTACTTTGATATCTTTACCAGCAAATATGTTAGTAAAGTATTTTCTTCACTGGTAGTTGGCAAAATATATACAAAGAATAGTAATGTGTGTATAGCAGCTCACCTAGTGAGTAGTAGCCTAATTCTATTTAGAATTAGTTATAATTACTATTAGAAGGTGCTTGTTTTTAATACTGTGGTTATGTAGAGGAAGTGTTCACTTATTGGGGTTTACAGAATGTTAAACCACTTTGATAAAATATTTTTAAACTAGCTTTACAAAAGTCAAAGCCTACTCAATTTGTAATAAGGTTCATTGGATGATCAAAACTAAGATATAATAGTAAAAATTTTTAAACGCAGGAAAATTCCGTAAACATAAAACTACTGGGGAGTAAAACTGTACAAAAAAAAAGTAGTTACAATCACTGTTACTACATTAGTAGTTTAAAATATTAACTACTAATTTTTCTAAGTGTTATATACTATATACTATATATATAGTAATATAATAATATTATATATATATATAGTTATATCATATATAATTATAAGTATATATATATATATATATATATTATATACTATATATATTCATTATATATATATATTAAATACTATATATATAGATAAATATATATATATATCATTATATATATAGATTATAATACTAATATATAATACTACTATATATATATAATATACTATATATATATATTATAATATATATATATATATATACATATTATATATATACGAGGTGGGCACGATCCTGTTATTCCGTTACCTCGTTGAGCAACGGAACTAAATTTTGTAGATAACGGAGTAAACGGACTTCAGTTACTTTTACTTTCATGTAACGCACAAAATAACTTGTGCCTTTATTTATTTCCTCCGTTTACTTCTTAGTCCGTTACAGTTTCTGTTCGACTTTCTATTGAATGTTTGATAGGCCAATGACCACCCCGTCAAGCTGAAAAATCCTTTTAATATATATATATATATATATATATTATATATATTAATAGTATATATATATATATATATAATATATATTATAATATATATATATATATAATATATATACATATATATATTATATATATATATATATATATATATATATATACATATATAAACAATAGATATATATATTATAATATTGATATATATATATTGTTGGATTGTTATTGTAGTGTTTTTTGGTATTAATATATAAAACAAATTCTTAAATATATATACATATATATATAGATACTATAGTTTATATATGATTATAGTATATATTGATATTAGTATATATGTCTATATGATGTATATATATATAATATATATATTATATATATATATATATATATATATTATATAGTAATATATATATATATATATATATATATATATATATATATAGGTATATATATACATATATATTATAATATATATATATTTTTTTATTTATGTTATGATATTATTATTATTATATATTATGATGATATTATATATATTATATATTATATATAGTATATAGTGAATGATATAGTATGATGATTATTATATATATCATATAAGGAATAATAGGAATAGGGATGGGCTTTCGTAACTAGATGAAGATGAAGGTAACATAGAGTGCTGATGGGATACACGTTTCGAAAATCTGGGCATAACTATTTGGGCGAGTAGTAACTGAAGAAATGGTTAGTGTTTGTGGTGGTATGTTTGGTGGGTGGGCGGTGTAGTGAATATTGCGATGAGTTTGAATCAGGGTTTAGATACAGGTAGGGAAGCAGATTCTGTATAATTTTATTAAAGGAGAGATTGAGTAATGGATAGATTTAGAAATTTGTACAATGATGTTTAAGGAGTTGCAGGTATAGATGAAGTTAATTGTTGGTGAAATGATCAAGAACGCAGGTGAGAATGGTGATTGATTGGATTTGAAGTTGTGTATAAAAAACGATTTATGGAGGGATTGTTCAAGGATCTGGAGGGAGCAGTAATAGCTAACTTTATATAATATAAAGAGGGATGAGTTAACTGTAGGAATTACAAGTTTGAAAATGTCTTTTAAGATTTCGTAGAGAGGATTAGACGGTATTTCGGGCAACTAAATGGGTTCGAAATGACTGAAGGACGTTGGATTGTGAAGAACTTCTCCTTCTTTAGAAGTGTGTAGAGGATGTGTGGATCAATGTTTATATTAAACAAAAGATTGTGAAAAATGAGGAGAAGAAGACCCAATTGGCAAACAGGTATGTGTATATGATTTATAGGGAGAGCCCGTATGGCAGGTGTTATGATTAAGTTTATGGTGTACAGGGGTTTGAAGTCCTTGTTCTGAATTTGAATAAATAAGGTAGTGGATTGGGGTTAGATAGTGATCCGTGTGGTAAGAACGAATGGACTGAAAGTGATTGTTTGTAAATTATAGCGGAGTGGATTGCGATGGGATGTCTATGTCTCGGGTATGCAATTTGTAAGATTGGATTGCGGTTATGATGAAGAATTAGAGGTGGGTTGGGTGTGCATGGGAGTGGTGTGATAGAATGATGTTTAGAATCGGAAGAAAGTGATGGTGCTCCTAGCGCTATCTTATATGCAGATTATTTGGTTTTGTGTTGAAGATCTGAGAGAGTTTGGAGGAGGATTAATAGAGAGATTATGGCAAGTGGTTTGTTGTGGTAGATAATAGTATGAGTTGGGACATGGTAAATACGTTAGATGTGAGGATAAGGACTTGGTTGTGTGAGTGAGACAATCCTCGGTAAGTTGAATGTTAGATGGGGAGTAGCAGCTTGGACATATGGTTTGAGTTAAATATTTAGTTTATATATGTTGTTGGGTATGAAAAGAAAGACGTAATTAGTGCGGAGGTGGGAGGTATTGAAAGTGGGTGTAATGCAGAAAGTGTGGGCTAGCGTGGTGCAATTAGATAATCGTTGTGTGGATGTGTATAAGAGGACTAAATATCTCAGTGTGCTAGGGTCTATCATGGAAGGTATGTTTTTTAATATAGATGATAATGTGAAAATTTATATACAACCAAACTATTAAATTACCTAAGATACAAACGTAAATTATAAAGTCAAAGCTAAAAGTACGAGAGAACGCACTTCGTTACTTTCTTTTCTAAAGTAACGTGGGTTGGGAGGAATGGTTTGTTTGGAATAACGATACGAACTAGCTTTTTTGCCGAGTAACGAGTGTATTTCATCGGTATGTTAATGCGAACTACTTTTGTTGTGGTGTGGTGTTGGTGGTAGTAAGCGATGTCCCATCTCGTTGCTCTTCTCTCTTCTCTCTCTCTCTCTCTATGGGTAGTCTTATATATATTAAGTAGTAATTAGTAGTAGTTTATTTATGTTATAGTTTATGTTAGGTAGTGTGATTGATGAGTATAGTAGTAGGTATTATTTATATGTTTATATGTGTGTGTGTATGTATATTATTATATTATTTATTATATCATGTATATATATATATTATATAGTTATATATATTTGTATATTTTTGTGTATATATAATATTTATAGTATATGATGATAGTATATATATATTATTATGTATTATTAAATATTAGTGTTGATAAGTGTATATATAGCTTTATGTTATTTTAGTGTTGAGTATATTCTGCAATATAAGACTTTTTACAAGTCATATCAATACGTAAGCATTAGTGATAATGTAATATAAACGTCAGCATATAAAAAGAATAATTAAAATTAGTTTTATAAAATAAATAATTTTTATGGCATCTTAAAGCATTTTTTTAATTTGCATCTAATTAAAGGCAATGATCTTGCCGTATTTAATGAAGCCAAAAAAAAAAAAATAATAATTATAAAAGGACGCGCAATAAGTTTAATTTGAGGTAAAAATAAATGCAAATTTATTAAAATTATTATCCATCTAATTATTCACAAAATTTAAAAATTATTTATTTTTAGCAGATATAATAAGACTAATGATAATTACAGGTTATTAATATTAAACAATTAATCAGGGTTTGCGAGCTGCAGCCTGGAAATGAAGCAGCGAAACAACGAGGTTTAGGGTGAAGCAGGAGTAAGGAAAATTTTTTTTTGTCGTTGAGCTGGAGCTGGAGCCGGAGACGGAATCGGAGCAAAACAAAGAAGAAAATATGGGTCTGGCCGAAGTCGGTGTTCGATTCAAGAAAGTTTATTACTATAAAGTAAATACTTAGAGTCGAGAGCTGCAAGCTTTGTTGCGCAAAATAACTGTTAGAGAAGGCGTGGAACAGTAGAGTGTTGGGTGTGCTTGAGTCTGTTGGAGGTCTGAGTTGGTGTAGTCTAGTCTGTATGGTCTGTAGTCTGGAGTTCGTAAGGTAGGAATATTTTAAAATATGACTGGAGCCGGTCATGTCTCGTGACCGTGGATTCCTCGGAGCCGGAGCGGCGGAGCCGGTGAGACTAAGTTCGAGCACGCAAACCAATTATCAACTCCGCAGACCTCATTATAATATAATTAAACAAACGAAAAATGAAATTATTATTTTAACAAGTGATGCTAAATGAAGTCTATTCCTAAACTTATATTTATTTTATTCAATTATTTAATCCCCAAATAAAAGATTATGTTCAAGAATAATATAAATGAAGACAAAAAAATGTTGCCATTATTTTAATGATGTGTAATGGCAAATTCTAATGAATGCAAACATAAAACTTATAATAAATATAACGAGAACAAACCAGATATCAGCTTTAATATTATTAGTTTTACTTTTAATTAATGAGCAAAGGTCAGTTCGGTTACTAAGAGATTTACAAAATTATTATTATTGCTTTAATTTTATTAAAAGAAGAATGAAGACTTAAAGATCAATAGAGTAATAACCAAATTATAGGCTTTTTCTATTGTTTCTGACACAGACTCCCAATTAAGGTGTATGTTAAATATTGATTCAGGGTGACAGATCCTTTGTCATTTAATGAAAAATAAACATCACCGGACTATAAAAAAGTTATATATATATATATATATATACATACATAGTATATGTAGATATATATAGTATGAGGTATTATATAGGGTAGGTATGGTATAGGTATAATATATATTATATGGTTATATTATATATAATATATATATATATATATAGTATATATTATATAGTATATAGTCTGGTGGTAGATATTATATATATTATATATATATAGTATATATTATATATATATATATAATATATAGTAGAGATTATAGGTGATATAGTGTATATAATTGATACTGCTTGTGTGAGAAGAGAGATGTTGTCAGTTCAAATCGTGCTGTGTCATATTAATTAGGTTTCTTAGTTGTATTTTGAGTATAGTGATTATAATATATATTTATATATTATTTGTATGTTTGTAGTATGGGTTATATATATATGTATATATAGATATATAGTTGATGGTATAGGTATATATTTAGAGTATGTATATATATATGGACCCTGTTATGTTTTCGACTTCCGTCTAGTTTTGGTAATTTTTTTTTTTTTTTTTTTTTTTTATATTAATTTTCTTAGGTTAATATGGATCTCTAGGACAGTCTAAGTTTTAAGGTGAAACACATGATTCTTAAGAATTAGTATTCAGAACCATGTTACGTTTTACGACTCCGTTCAGTTTAAATTTTTTTTTTTTTAACTAAAAAACGTAGTTGATACCCAGGTAAACCGCAAAAGATTGGCAGGAGTCTGGGTTCTCTCGCCTGTGCCGGGCTGGAACGAACAAGGGTAGCGACTATTTCCCCTCCGGGGAGGGTCTCCGGAACCCCCGGTCTTCTTTGGTATTTGGGTCTGTCTTCTGGGGTTTCCTTCGCGCCCGCTGCACGCCGTACTGGGGTATGGAAACGTGCCCCCCCTCTGTGTTTCCCCTCGTCGGCTCGAGCCCCTAATTTTTTTTTTCTTTATTAATTATTTTCGTTTTACATTTTGTGTTAAGTAGATCTTTACACACGCGATACCTAAATGATGTAATTGGGTGTTTCTGTAAGAGTGTTCTGTACGTTTTCGTTAGATAGTGTTTCATATTTATGAAAAAAAAATTTTTGTTTTTTTTTTGGCTTTTACATCTGTTTTTAATAAGCTTTATACGCTGATTTCAAGTAATATTTAATGGTTTTTCTTGTATGGTGTCGTACATTGAGTATTATTCACTTTTTATAAATCTGTTATTGATATTAAATGGTGATTTTAAATAATTATGTTAATAAGTATTGTCGTAATTGTTGATATCGAGGTCCTTATCGACGGCACTGAAATTCATTGTAGTATCTCATTTGATATCTTATGCCTATATTTATGTTAACAAAAAAAAAAAATAAAGACAAAAAGATATGAGCTTGACGGAGTCTTAGTATGACATTAACCAGGCCTATATGGACATGATATATATATTATATATATTATATATATATATTATATATTATATATATATATATATATAATATATATATATATATATATAATTATATAATATATATATATTATATTATATATATATATATTATATATATATATATCTATATATATAATATATATATATATATATATATATATATACTATATATATATATATATATAACATATATATATGATAGTTTTTATTTATATTATATATATATATATATTATATATATAATATATCATATTATAATATATATATATATATATATATATATATATATATATATATATATGATATTATTATGGTATATATATATATAGTTAATATATACTTATGTATATATATTATATATATATATATATTATATTATATAAAGATTATGTGGATATATGATTTATATATATATAGTATATTATTATATATTTATATATTTATATATTATATATACATATATATATATATATATATAATATATATAATATATATAAATATATATTTATAGTATTTAAGTTATATAATATATATATACTATATATATATAGTGTATATACCCCCATTCATATTGATTTTGATTTATCTGCTCAATTTGGTTTTCTTTGAACGGCCCTAAGCATGACAATAGATCCAGAATAAAGGTTTAATTTTAATAATATATTGTGTTTAATTTATATCATATATATATATATATATATATATATATATATATATTATATATATTATATATATACTATGATATTATATATATTATATATATATATTATATATTTATATATATATATATATATATATATATGTCAAATTTTCTCCTCTGGATTAATTTGAACTATCAATGAGGGGGATTAATACTCGTTGCTAAATCCAATTTTATTATGCGTTGTCGCAGAGACTCAAATAGTATCAACAGTAAAAAAAAACTATAGGAAGATATAATAAGGGAAAATTAGGAATAATATTACATAAATTAACAATTTACGCACAAGCGTAATAAAAAACGCTTTGATAATAGATATTAAATTAATAGGTTACAAATGGTACTCGTATTTATGGTATTAAAGTCATTACATTCAAAACATTTTGGCTTGCCACTGTGTTGATACCCAACATTGAGGTCACTTGGTTTACATGCTTTAGAATATACACTCACTATATAACATTTAAATAATTTTCTATATTTAGGTAATTTTCTCAGATAATTTAAATATTTTTATTAGCATGAATACCATATATTATTTTTTAATAAAGTTTACAAACATTGAAAGCTTCTTTACCTCATCAGCTTCTTGTCCTCAGGTAAATGAGAGGGCTCCGCTCTCGAGTTTGTTTCCAACCAAAATATCTCATCACATAAAGTGAGTAAAAAATAACTGTATGAAACAAATATTTATATTTATATATATATTAGTTATATAATATAAGTTATATAATATATATATATATTATATATAAATATATTAATAATAATATTATATATCGAATACGTATATATATATATATATCTTATATTATATATATATATTATATATATATATATATATATATATATAATATATATATTATATATATATATTAGTATTGTAATGTATTTTATTATTTAGTTTTTATATTTATTATGGTTGTAGTTATTGTTAGTGTTTTTTGGTGATAGATATTACAGTGAAAAGATAGTTTATTTGTTTGTGGGTCCGGTGGTGTCTGTGATGATGTATATATAGTTATATATATATCTTTGTCACACCATATTATATATTATATTAAAATGTCTTATCGTATATATATATACATAAAAGGTATGTATATATATAATATATATATATATATGTTATTATATATATAATATTATATTAATATATATATATGTGAAAAATCCCTTAGTTCAACATACTAGATCTTTTCTTAATTTCTGACTAAAAGCAGAGATCTTTCATACCAAAGCAGTAGAAGGTGGTATATATATATATAGTATTATATATATATATATAGTTTGAGTATATGTATTATTATATATATTATATATAAGGTAGTGGGATTAGTGATAGTTAGATATGTTTTTATAGGTTGTTTTTATATTGTGTACTTATGTATGATTGTTATTTATTATTATTATATTTTAATAGGTAGAGTATATTATGTTATGTATTGATTAGTATTTATATTATATATTCGTTATTATTGTCGTAATTATCCCATATCAAATATTGACTTATTTTGTCACTACGTCATCTTCCTGACAACTGTGGTGCTTGTATATAAGCGTCAGAATAACCTGATTTCTCTTTCGGAAAGGAAGAGGCGAGTGCCGAGGTGGGCGGAAGTATGCATACAGATTGAAACGTGTAAATTTACTTTTGTTTGGACGGCAAACTGAGGTATTGCTACGTGACATTATTCCCTTTTATAAAGAACGTTCTGGATCGATTTTGAGAGTAAGAATTTCGTTTGATTTTGTTCTGAAGAAAGTGTGTATATATATTGTTATACACCTTTATTCCGATAAAGGACCCCTCTTTTGTGAAGGAGTCTTTACCCTAAAGACTGTTTTCAATTGGAATAAGTCACGTGAGCTTCAGCCGAAGTGATGGCTCGAGTATTTGGAAGAGGCATAGGAGGTCGAGGCAGAATGGATAGCCTCTGGGCTGGAGTTGGAGAACGGGACAGAGATCTAATCTGAACCGCGCTATCTTGAGGTGCATCTTCAGGTGCTAGTTGTATTCGAACATTAGATGTTGGGATTGCCTGAAGTGGGATGCTTTCAGCTGGATTCGATACTACTGGTATGCACTTCCTACAAAGGTATGCTCTTTTAGTCCAAACGAAGTACGCGATAACAAGAACCGCAAGGAAGAAGATAGTTCCTGAGGTTCCTCCTCCGATGTATGGGATGAATTTAATTTGTGGAAAATACGGGGTAAAAGGGTGCATTGATTGATTTAATTGATCTAGTCTTTGGTTCCAATGAATTTCTTTCAAAGCTTGAAATTTAGGAAAGAACAGAGGAGATGTTAGGTAGAGCAACATGCGATAGAAAGTTGAACAGAACATGATCAGAGTGAGAGATCAAGGAAGAGAGTGTGATGTTCTTTTCTAGATGGATGGGATTTTTGAATTGAAATTTAGAAGAAATAAATGCACATCCATGAGGAATAGTAAAGACATAGTCATACACATGCTGTATGGAGTTGGGTTTCTCACATGCGATTGAAGCCCTAGTTTTTTCTGAAAAAGAAATAAGAGTGAAGTGTCCTAGAGTGACAGTATAGGGTTCTACAGGTTTGTACTCTGCGATAGGGCAGTGTGAAAAATCATTGGTAAAATTTAGGATGAGTGCTAACAAACAAGACTGATCATCAATAGAAGCTAATACTTGGGATTGGGGGCAAACTGCTAGTTGGCCTAAATGTCGACAAAGATGATGTGCCGATTCTTTGAGATAAGTGTATTTCCGTTGACCATAATTCACAAAGAAGTAGTTGTTTGGGTCATTGTACATAACTCGAACAAGAGATTTGTTTAAAGGAAGATGGGTAGGAAAAGGTATAAGTTTATAAGAAGTGAATTTCTCCACTGAGATAAAAGGTATTAAGGTAATTAGTTCATAAGGGCTAGCTGCAGATTGAATAGTCCAAGAATAAGTCAAGAAGGATTGGTATGTTTTTGTTTCTAGCGGTATGACCGTGTGTAGTTTAGTTTCTTTGTTCATTTCTAGAACGAAAGGTAAGAGGAATATAGGAGAGTAAAGTTGGGAGTTAGTAATTTTACTTTTAGCGAGTTGAAGAGAGGTTATCACCAATTGGTGAATATTGTGTATACTGGTTATAGCTTGCTCGATTAAATTTACTAATGCCCGGATACTTCCCAATTGGTTTATAATGTTATGCGTAGCACTTAGACTTGATTGGAATTCAATTAACTTTCGTAAGCTATCCCTAAAGTTTATTAATGTGCGAGTATTTGCCTTTAATTGCTCTTTTAGTTCGGTAATGAGTAGGTTTGATGTAGAAGCGTAGTTTCCTAAGATGTTAATTTTTTTCCTAAGGAGCTTTACTTGCTTATCTGTAGCCGTACCAAAAAGAATGTTGAGGACGTCTCCTCCGAACTCAAAAGCAGCTCGTTTCTTTCTTGATCGTGCTGAGATCCAAGGTAACTCACTTACTTCATTTAATTTCTGGGCTAGAACTTTTACTCGAATGGTCATTAGTTTAAATTCCCATTGGTGAGCCCTTTGTGTGATCGAAACATTCAGAAATGTGGCTTCGAACGTTGGTAAGAATGAATCTTTGATGTTGTTCACTAGTTTGGTTGTTTTTAAGGACAGTTTCTTTTACGTCTGAGGGACATTCTAATGAAACGATTAGATCTAAATATCCTTCTATAAAACTTACTTCACCGGTGCGATATAAAACCAAACCAGGCAGAATCTTTGTTTCTTCATTTTCTTTCACTATTATACTTTGACATGTCGTTAGGATGGTGAGTAGAAACAAGATCATTTTCCCGAATTCCATTTCTGAAATATTTAATCATATTGAAGTATTTGTTTTCAGAATAATTTCAAGGTCGCCTAAACAATGTAATTAAATTTTTAAATTGGAACTTAGTAATTAATTAAGCAAATTGTTTGCGTTTTAATCTTAAATGATTTCTTAATTATAAAGTTGTTAGTAAGATTCTTACATTTACTACTTAAGTGCTTAACTATTCTAAGTTTTCTTTAACTCATACTTAATTATTTTAGTTTACTTAACTTACTTAAGGTTCTTAACTTTATTTTTAGTTACTTAACTTACTTAAGGTTCTTAACTTTATTTTTAGTTACTTAACTTACTTAAGATTCTTAACTTTATTTTTAGTTACTTAACTTACTTACTTAAGATTCTTAACTTTATTTTTAGTTTCTTTTTTATTTTTTATTTTTCATTAAAGAAAAGTTTTTTCATTTTTCTTTTTTCTAGTATTTTTTATTTAAAAAATTGCGTTGTCCCCTCTCTGGAGCTAAAACGTATCCTTTAAAATTTTTGTAGTAAAAAAAAATAAACAGAAATATAAATGATGAATAACTGTATAAGTCGAGATAAAACTAACATAATTCTAACGTTTCTAATCCAGGCTAAGGAACTTAAGCTAAAACGATCGTTGATTCTTAATCCATCTAATAAAAAAATTTTTTTTTTTCTTAATCCAGATTAATATTTTAAATACTAGGTGACAAAAGGTACACTAATGTATGTCCAACATTGTCCTAAAATTAAAGTCCATCTTCAATATTTGAAGTTCTAATCCAAACTAATGTACTTAAACTATGATCGATCTTTTTTATCTAATCCAAACTAATATATGAACAGATGCGAGTGCATATGTGTGTTCAATTTTCTTAAAATTAAAGTATCTTCTTAAAATTAAAGTGTATTCTTCGGAATTTGAAGAGTATCTCCTTAAATCTATAAAATCTATTCAAAACGAAAGGATTTCTCCTTAAATCTATAAAATCTATTCAAAACGAAAGGATTTCTCCTTAAATTTACAAGAATATACAGAAATTGAAATGAATTAATAGCCGGGAGGCAGATAGTAAGTCTTACCACCTCTAACTATTGTATTCAAATCCAATTTAACAGGCGGAGGTTGGACAGAAGTCTTCGCTATAGTCTTCGTATTGTCACTTGCCTCTGCTTGTTGTACAGCCTGCTCTCTTATCCTTGTTTGACTTCTTGTAATTCTTGGAGTAGAATCTCTGGGACCAGAAAACAAATTGTGTGGTCTGTAGGACGGGTCCTGTTTTCTGTCATCTCTGATGATTTCCTTGGGTGGCGATTCTACAACAGTGGGAATTTGATAGTGGCCATCTCTTTCAGGGACATTGGGAGATTTCTCTGGGGAAGGAATTCTTGGAGGGGATCCGCCGTAGGCTCCGTATATTTCACCTTCGTTTGCGGGTGGCTCCTGTGAAATTTCTCTAACCGTGGTATCTACTGAAATCTCTTGCTGTATGGGGGACAAGGATGGTCTGAACTCTCTTCTTTGACCTGAGGGGTGAGAGGGTGTTCTTTGGAAGTCATTTCTAGGAGTGGAACAGATGAATTCTTTGTCAACACGTGCTCTTCCTGCGACTACATCGCTATATCTTCTTTCTACAACTTCGTCGTTCTGTCTCTTTTGTTCTACTACTTCATCGCTTCGTCTTCTGGTTTCCACCGGAATAGGTTCTTTTATGGGGGCTTGATAGCTTTCCCAATAGTTTCTAGTCTGTGTTGACTGTGGTGGAGGAGCTGTCGGCGAAATGTATTCGAACTGAGTTGACGGCTGTGGGGGATCTGGAAGAGGGTTGTGTTCATACTGGGTTGGATGTGGTGGAGAAGTTGGGAAATAATAACGGGAAGACGATGGTTCGGGTGGAGGAGAATAATCTTCCACCTCATCCTCTGATTCTGAACCGATTCCTGATTCGCTTTTGGGCGCATCTTCATCTTTCTTCTCTTCGTCATCTTCCTTGGAGTTTAACATCCTTTTAACCTCGTGAGGATTCCAAACTTCATCGTTCGTAAAGTCGAACCGTGTATCTGCAAACTTCTCAGCGGCAACTACCTTAGCATTGTCCACATGGACCGGAAAAGTCTTACCTGAACTTCTGCAAATTACCATCAATTTGTTTGGTCCTCTCAAACATCGGACAATATATGGCCCTTCAAACTTGGGACATAGTTTTGAACTATGATAAGGCTTCTTGATTGCTCGGATGAAAACGTAGTCTCCGACTTTGAATTCTCTCTGCTTTGCCTTCTTATGTTGTTGCTCCAATGTTTTAGTCGTTTCTTTCTCCAACCTTTCTCTCGCCAAATCTCTTATATTATCGATCCTTTCCGTCAGCACATCCACCTCATCTGAAATGAACCTCATTTTCTCTGGTTTATTTACAAAAGGAGAAGCATAATCTTCCATTTCGTAAGGGACCCTTTTTACGTAACCGTGCAAAAGGAAGTGGGGGGATGAACCGATAGATCGATTGTAAGCGGAATTTATCGCGATTTGGGCGAAACTCAGATATTTATCCCAATCTTTGTGGTTGTCATTGACATAGTGTCGTAGGAAAGACTCGATATCAGCATTTATTCTTTCCACAACTCCGTTTTGGGATGCTTTGTAAGGCATGATTTCTACCTTTTTTATCCTCCAGGCCTTGCACAAGTCCTTAAACACCTGGCTTGTGAACTCCTGGGCATTGTCAGACACAAGAAGTTGGGGGCATATGACTCTCTCTTGCAGTGCTCGGGCAAATTCTTTACTTGTCCTAGTTTTACAAGGCACTAGTTCGACGTAACGCGTCAAAACATCACGGAAAACTAGTATATATTTGGCTCCGGACTCGGTACAAGTGGGGAGTTTTCCAATACTATCAACATGGACGCGTGAAAAAGGTGTGTAGGGCAAAGGCCATCTGTTTATCTCTGCTATTGGAGGTTTGTGACCTTTTACTCTAGCACATGATACACAATGGCTGCAATATTCTTTCACCAATTTTGCTAAGTGGGGAAAAGCGTATTTTTCCTTCACTCTCTTTTCTGTCCTTATAGGCCCTCCATGTCCGCTGCCCAGCGATGCATGGCATTGGTCTATCACCGTGTAGATCATACTGTCGGGGACCTGGATGACATAAGGATCGCTTTGTGTGGCGTAGTATAAGACACCTCTAATAAGAATGTGGGGATAGGTCTTTGGGTTTTCCTTAACCCATTTCACCAATTTTCCTATTCTTGGACATTTTTCTTGTTCTTTTATGAAGGTTTCCCTATTCAGTGGAAAGTCTGTTCGAGGTAAATCACCTCTGTTTTCCAACACAGCTTGCATTACAAAAACGTTAGGTGCTGGGTGTCTACTCAAATAATCCGGCGGGATATTTGTTTTACCCTTTTTATAGACTATAGTGGGAGAGAAACTGTTTACGAACAAATTCCATCTTGCTAACCGTCCAGTCTGCTGTTTATTTCGGAAGATGAAACAAAGGGGCTGATTATCAGTGATAATGGTGACCTTATAGCCGAAGACCGTGTTTTTGAACTTTTGCAAGCAAAACACTACGGCCAGGCATTCCTTTTCTATCGTATCATAGTTCTTCTCACTTGCTCTGAGTACCCGGGAGACGAAGGAAAGGGGTTTCTCTTTCCCTTCGTCAGTAAGCTGGTACAACACCCCTCCAATCCCGTAGTCACTCGCGTCTGTATTCACGAAGAATTCCTTGCTATAATCCGGGAATGTGAGCTGTGGTTGTACGACCAACTTATCTTTCAAAGTGTCAAATGCCTCTTGTTGCTTTTTTGTCCATACAAAGGGGACATTCTTTTTTACTAGATCATACAGTGGTTGTGCAACGACTGCGAAATTGTCTATTAAAGAGCGAAAATACGAGAAGAAACCAAGTATGGACTGTGTCTCCTTGACATTCGTCGGAGGGATGAAACTTTTCATTGTTTCGACTTTCACAGGATCAGGGCTAATCCCATCTTTACCTATCTTGAATCCTAGATACAAAACTGATGACTGTAAGAAGCTGCACTTGGACAGTTTTACTCTCAAGTTGTTTTCTCGGAAAGCAGTTAGAACTTTTCTCAAATTTTCGAAGTGTTCGGCAACGTTCTTTCCTAGCACTAGTACGTCGTCAAGATAGACCTGTGCAACTGGTCCTAAAAGGTGATTTAAGGCCATTGTCATTGCCCTAGCATACGAGGATGGGGCATTGCGGTGGCCAAAGGTCAAGCGGGTAGGGCAGAATAAACCTTTCCTAGTCCTAAACGCCATTAGCTTTTGGGTTTCTTCCTCTATTTCTAATGCATGGTACGCGTCGAGGAGGTCTATCGATGTAAAAATCGTGTTTCCCCCGAGCGACGTAAAGATCTCCTCTATCGATGGGAGAGGATAGACGTCCTGGACACTGTAGGAGTTGAGGTAGCGGTAATCAAGGCACACCCTTGGCTTTAAACTGTTCTTTTTTGCCACTACCAGTAGTGGGGAAGAATGTGGGCTGTAACAGGCCTTGATATATCCCTTTTCCAACGCTGCATCCGTGTAATCATCGATGTCCTGTAAGTACTTATGGGGCAACCGGTACTGTTTACGGAAGATTACTTTAGGAGCGTCAGGGAGTAGTTCAATTTTAAACTTCTGAAGCGGGCAGACCGGGACAGCATCATCATCAAGTGCTAGTACATCATGGTAAGTCATCAAAAGATTAAGCAAGTCTTCTAAGTACTCTGGCTTTTCAAGGATGCTGTTCTCAGCGTCTTCCTTTGACATCTTTTCTTCGATGATTTCTCTGTACACTTTCCTTAATTCTGTCTTTGATAGACCTTTAGAGCATGTGGCTACATTGGCTGACACTACTCGCTTGTGTCCACTTATGTCTGGGCTTCCTCTTCAGCTGATTGGCTGATTAGTGGGTAACTATTACCTAGAGTTATCCCTTTTTTCAAATGGAATTGTTGGTCACTCAAATTTATGTAACTGAGCACAATTCTGTTATTCCTTATGGGACTGACTGTGTTTGCAATATACAGTGGTCCTCTGGAGAGAGCTGGGGTCATGATACACTTTCGCTCCAAGTCAAAATCATCTTGAGTCTCAGGTCTAACCTTTATGTACCCATATGAGTTGCTTGGCAGTATAGTATTTTCAATCACCTTCAAATCGATTACAATATCTTCATCGATCATTAAATGTTCATTTTGGTTAGGGTCAGGGTTCGTTGAAGCCTGTAAATTCTCCGATTGAGTCGAACTTTCTTTTTTAGTAGAAGTGTGCTTATGTTTTGGCTTGGCTCCTCTGGCCGCAGGACTGTGAGGAGGAGGGGAGGCTAGGATTTCTTCCTTTTCTGGCTCCGTTCTCCTTGTCTCTCGATTCAGCTGGGCTCGAGCGGTACCGTACGATGCAGAACTTCTTTTATTTCCCTGAGGCGCGGAGGGCCTGCTTGGGGGCGTTACTGACAAAGTTGCTTCTTCTTCCTGTGGGAAATAACCGTTTGCAACGCGGTGGGGATTGACTGACAGGCTTGTCTTCCTTTGCAATGGAAGGGGACCGTGCGCAACATGTGCTGGGTCGACTGACAGGGTTGTCCGCCTTTCCTGTGGAAAAGATTGGTTCGCAACTGATTGTTCAGTTTGGTTTAAATGTTTTAAAGTTCGATCGGAATCCCTAAAATATTTAGAATACCTACTACTTTTTTCCCCCTTGGCCACTGATGGCTTGGGTGGATTCTTTCTGGGCAGAGGGGAGTCCTTTATTTCTCTAAGGCTCTCATCTGTGTGTTCTCGGACTAAATAAATACCATATTTGGCAAAGACTGGTATGTCTATCTCTTTTCCTTCGTGGATAGACAATTTTGAAGAAAACATATTCAATGTGATGGGTAAATTAGATAAAATGTTGTTCCCCAACAACTTGGACCAACTGGGTTCTCCCTGTACCTCGCTCACTTGGAAAGTGGTGAGGTAATATTCTTTGTGCATGCGGAGGTACAGCTGCACCTCTCCTCTTAACTTAGTTGGGTTATTATCGACCCCTTGCACCACCAGGTCGGTTTTTCGGAGCGGTATCTTGAAGTTACCTTCTTTCTCTAACTCTTTTAAACGCTTGGGTGTTACGAGGGATATGCTGCTCCCACAATCTAATAAGACACATGCTCTAGCCTCCTTACTACCTATTGAGGGAGTAAGATGGACATTAGTATAGAAATGGTGTCCCAGTTTGTATGGTTTTTCAACACTTTCCTGAAAAAATGTTTGGGCAACTTTTTTATCTTTCTCTTCATTTAATACCCACTTATCATATCCTTTCTTATTTTTTCTTCTTACTGTTTTCCAGCCTTTGCCCCCATCCGAAAATTTTCTCTGTCTGTTCTTTCCTCGGAGAGGGAGAGGAAGGGCTCTCTATCTAGGGGCTTATCTTCCTCTTCTTCTTCTTCACTTAGCTCAGAGTCTCTTCGCTGGCCTTCTGCCACATAAACTCTAGTGCTCTTTTTCTCACCGGAGGGCTTGTATCCTTCTTTCTTCCTCGTGAAGGTCCTGGGCCCTCGCCTGTCTGTAGTGAAACGCTCAGGTTTCTGGGCTTTCACGCCCCTGTCCATATCAACTTGGCTGTTGTATGGAAGGAACACTTGGTTTTCTCCGGAAGAGGGTCTCCATGGAGGAGCATCTCTGCACCTGGGTTGCGAGCCCCTTTTATGATAAGCTTGGCACACCCGGCAATATGGCAATCCCCAGCGACAGGTTCTCGACGAATGGAAGATAGTTTCACATGAAAAACAAAACGTGGTTTTCTCCCAATTCTTGTTCGGTCACTCCTCTAATTATTCCTTTGTGTTTTCGTGGAGTTTGCTCTGTTCTTGCCTCATCTGTCTTCCTCCGGAAAACATTAGTTGATCTCATCTCTTCTCTTCTCTTATCCTCATATCTTGGTTTGTGGACAGACTCTTTATTTTTCTTGTAAGAGTTGTTGTACTCTGACTTCTGCCTATCTTCCCGTTCGTCTCGGGCCATGAACACTTTTGTGGTGCGGAGTTCCGGTTGTCTCTTGTTATCCATTTTCAATAAAGCACCTTTCGAAATTTGATACAATTTGTCTAACAGTTCAGCTAAACTTATTTCCATATCAATGGTCTGCAATATTTTTTCTTTTAATCTTTCACCATCCCTGCGCTCTGAGAGGTTCTGCATGATTTTACCAATGATCATTACCTTTATATGTTTAGAATTAAACATTGCCTCCTTATCGAGGTCATACATCCTACTCTGATACTTTCTAAGCTTACTCTTTAATCCTACTATGAAATCTGTAAAAAGCTGTTCTTTCCCTCTTTTATATTCTACAAAGTCCACCCAGATTTCGAAAACATTTCTTCTATCCTCCGGTTGTATGTAGGACTTTAACTGAGCCAAAAAATCTTCTAATCTTTTAAACCGAGAGAAAACGGGATCATGGAGCAAATAATGCCTAGCTTCACTATCTAAATTCGATGTAATGGCTGATCTGGCAAAAGTAATCTTTTGTTCTTCTGTTAATGTGCCTAAAGCACTGAGCTTTTCATTTAATGAAACAACGTACTCATCATACTGGATGCCGTGCCAGAGTCTGGTCTTTAAACTTTTACCATAAAGTTTTAGGGCTTCTGGCACCTCAGGCAGAGCAGGTGTAAATAGATTTGCTTGGTAGACTGGGACTCCTGGTGTTTGAGGCATATAAGGATATCCATTCCACATTCCGGGATAAGAATACGACTGGTTAGGCATAGGGGTATACCCTGGTGGAATACCACTGTACTGAAAACCACTGTGCTGAAAAGATGGAGGGGGGGCACCCAGTGGGTGGCCACCATAATACGTGTTGTTCCCTGGTGTCCCTCCTAGAGGTTGGCTCGGTGGCTGAGCAGCCATGTTGTGCCCTGTTGTCCCTCCTAGGGGTTGGTGCGGTGGCTGTGCAGCCATGCTGTGCCCTGTTGTCCCTCCTAGGGGTTGGTGCGGTGGCTGTGCAGCCATGCTGTGCCCTGTTGTCCCTCCTAGGGGTTGGTGCGGTGGCTGTGCAGCCGGGTTGTACCCTTGTAGAGCACCTACGGTTATTTCTTTACCTTCCCATTTATTTCCATGGGGTTTCGGTGTCTGAGGGTCTGTAGCACCCCAGTTTATTCGGCTCTTTTTCTTTATGGCACCCTGTGCGGTAATAGGCATCAATTGCGAATCCAGTGTGCTGTCCACTGTGGCGGTTTTCAAATAATAGGGGGGATGGTCCTCTCTCCTCGGAGGTTCTCCTTCTCTAATACCGTGGGGGGCTTGCCTCAGAAGAGTGTGATCAGGATTTTGGCCAATATTCGGATCTGGAACTAGTGCTGGAGGGGTCCCTTGGGGAGGTGAGCCTCCCTGGGCAACGAGCACATCGCTACCCCCCTCTGGACCTTCATGTCCTTGTCCTTGGGCGTTATCTCCTTCATTCAACTCAAGATTTTCATTATCTCTCTCTGACTCCTCATTTGCATTTCCATTCTCCCTTTGGTCTAGATTTAGTCCATCTGCCATCCTTACTACTTAAAATTAATCACTAAAGTGGAACGAAATATCTTTAACGCGGTCACTTAAAACATGCAAACGCGCACGTAATACACAATATTAGCACTATTATTTTTTACCGTAACACATTAATATATATATATATATATATATATATATATATATATATATATATATATATATATATATATATATATATAAAAATATATAAAAAATATAAATATATATATATTATTTATATATATATATATATATATATATATATATATATATATATATATATATATATATATATATATATATATATATATATATTTATACGCAATAAATATATACAGCAAATGAAATATTCAAAATTTGAAACTAATTTCCAGCTCTTGTGAAGTGTCTATGAAAATTTTTTCGAAGTTTTTTCCTTTTACCGACCGTAGTTATTTGCTACTACTTATGACTTCTCCTCGATGAATTTACTCTATATCTCATCAGGGATGAATGTTGAATCGAATTCATTCAAAAAAAAACTATCTGAAAATTCAACTCGCCTGTATATATATATATATATATATCCAAACTGGTCTGGTGCTCCTAGGACTTGAGTGGACCTCGCCTGGTCCTGCTGATATAAAATATATATATATATATATATATAGGGTAGTGACTTGTTACTTCCGCTGATATATATATATATATATATATATATATATATATATATAGTTATATATATATATATAGTATATATATATATATATATATATATATATATATATATATAGTATAGTATATATATATATATATATATATATATATATATATATATATATATATATAGTATGTATATATATATATATATATATATGTTACTATATATATATATATATATATATATATATGTATAATAGCTTCATGTTATTTATTTATATTGTCTATTAAACAAAATACTGTTTTCCATTTAACAATTTTTATTGTAAATGCCATGTGAATACAAGTCGATTTCTCTTAAAATTAAAATTCCAATAGGAATTTGCATCATCAAAAAAAAAAGTTTTATCAAATTTGTTTTGTGGCTTCAAGAGACGCCATTTTGTATATAAGTCTAGCGGAGTAGAGAGGGAAGTTAAGGATTGTGAGCGGTGATTGTGTTTGGATCACAAAGACGCGTGTGTGTTTGTGCCTTGCTTCAAATGCTTCGATGGAGCACTTCAGAGTGCAAATTCTTTCTCTTTCTTTTCTGTAACTTCTCTTCCTTCCTTGAATATTTATGGTTATATGCGCTTCTGGCGCACACACACACACCATATATATATGGTTATATATATATATATATTATAAGTATATATATATATATATATATATATATATATATATAGTATATAAGTATATATATATATATATATATATATATATATATAGATATATATATATATATATATATATATATATATATATATATATATATATATATATATATATATATATATATATATATATATATATATATATATATATATATATATATATATATTGAAGATGCACGAAAATGGAAAGCGTTTCAATGATAAATGCGAAAACGGTTAAACACCCATTAGTCCGAACGAAGCACACG
>JABUQX010015613.1:80000-81698 GCA_015478945.1 Trachelipus rathkii | reverse complement strand
TGAATGGTTTTTTTTGGCTTTTGGCCATCACTAATATTATATATATATATATATATATATATTATAATATATAATATATTATATATATATATATATAATATATATAAATTATATTATATATATAATATATATATATATATATATATAATATAATATATATATTATATATATTATAAAACTTTATTTCTCTCTCTCTCTCTCTCTTCTCGCTCTCTCTCTTCACTCTCTGCTCTCTCCTCTTTATTCTTTGCTCTCTCTGCTCTCTCTCTCTCTCTCTCTTCTCTCTCTCCTCTACTCTCTCTGTCTCTCCTCTCTCTATCCGATTCAGAAAAATGTCCTATTGAAGAAATATGCATATAAATTTTTAAACATTATTTGTCTATTTATCATTGTTCTGTAATACATTCATCATATTTAGAATTTCCTTTTGTTCCAAAAGTAGAACAAAAACATCAATTTATATGTTTAAAATTAATATTCGAGAGAAAGGGGATTAGTTTCCTTTCTTAGCCTTCAAAGGCTGCTGATGTGCCTACTGTTTTTTCAATTAATTTCTTAACAATAATAATAAGAATAATAATAATAATAATAATAATAATAATAATAATGAATAATAATAATAATAATTAGATAATAATAGATAAATAATAATAAAATAATAAATTAATAATAATAATAATTAATTTAATAATAATAATATATCAGGTGGGCTGCAGAGCCGGCAAATTTTTTCCGTGTTCCGGCTTCGGCTCCATCATTTTAAAATTCCCCGGCTCCGACTCCGACTCCGGCTCCAGCTCCAGAATTTTAAAATTACCTGGCTCCGACTCCGACTCCGGCCCAGGCTCCGGCATTTTAAAATTGTTCGGCTCCGGCTCCTGCTCCGGCATTTTAAAATTGTTCTTCTCCGGCTCCGGCTCCGGCTTCGCGGCTCCGGCTTACCTAGTTATAAATTACTTCTTCAGTATTATATAGAAGGAAGTGTAATTCTGTTACCAAAATTTCTAGTATGCATGACAATTTGAATGTTTAATGAACATCTTTATTAACTGTTGGAATTAAAAAACAGAAAATATTTTAGTTAGCAAATAAGATTTTTAAGAAATACAGAAAAAGAATAAATCACTTTCTTCCTAAATTTTAATATAATTCCTTTTTGAACGATGAACTGCCTGTTCATTTACGTTACATAATTTTATTAAAAGTTATTTTGTATTTATTTATTTATTTTTTTAAATAAAAAAAACGCGTAATTTTAGAAGTTTCGTCCTAAAGTTATAGAACAAGTCTCTTTTGAACTATGAGCTGCCTGAATATGTAATATAATTTTATTCAAAGCCGATTTTTTACTAAGAATTTTTTTTTTTTTAAATTATTATTCACTTTCTTCCTAAATTTTAAAATAATTTCTCTTTGAACTGCCGGATATATGTAATGTAAATTTATTCAAAACAGTTGTTTCATAAAAATAAAACTTCTTCAATAAAATCCTCTGTTAACGATGTCATAAGATCCAATTTTATTATTTTTAAAGCAGAAAATAAGCTCTCACCATTCACTTGACTACTAGGCAAAGCTGTAATTGTGTAAGCCGTATCATGCAAAATTTTAGGATAACTAGAGATGTCCTCTTTAACTATTAACTTTGATTTCCGGTCGATTTTCATTATTTCATCTAATGCCTTATTGGAAATTCTA
>JABUQX010015613.1:52500-70000 GCA_015478945.1 Trachelipus rathkii | reverse complement strand
GAAGCGGGCGTCCATGAGATATTGTGCCACCACAGCAGGTCGAACCCAGAGATTCGTCAGGAAATGGGTCAAAACTATTTCAATATCTGTTAGGTTTGAGCAGTCTAGCAGGAGATGCCCTGTGTCATCAATTGTCAGGGAAGGACATTTTTGACAGTTGGGGGAGGGACATCTTTGCAGTGGGGGGGACGTCTTTTACAGTGTGGGGGGAAGGAGCGTCACGAATTTTATATTTTTATTCTTGAAGGAAAGGATGATGCCCAGAGCGTAAAATGAACAACATTACTTTGGCTTAACGGTCAAAACTTTGTTCCGTGGGGGGTATTTCAGGCGGGGATGCCTGGAGTTGGGTGTTTTGGGGATATGCGGATATCGTTCCTTGTGTTAAATGAGTGCGGATGTGTTTACTGATGGGAGTATCTCTGGGGGTTGGGGGAGGGAGTGTGTTGTAAATTTTATTGCTCGGAATTATATTGTTATGTTGGTTTTATGGATTGGTGTCATGACACTTAAACAATTTAATATTTTTATATTCACATAATCGTTAATTTCTAATCTAATTTTAATATTCTGACGAAATCTTTATGATCAATGAAAAGCCACGAATTTTATTTCACTACAATAATACGTGATTTTTTCGCTAATATTTTTATCTTCATAAGTAGATTGTTCTTTCACATTAGAAAAAAGGGTGCCTTTTTCTATCTGGTAAAAATATTCTTTCATATCAACTCTTCTGGCAGATTAATCACTGTTGGAACCTTCCCCGTAGTGAAAAGGATTTTTGCACACGCAGCATGTTTTCTCGTTTGTGGAGTCACGTGGATGTCAATAGACGACTACTTTTGATCAAGAACATTGCAAAGTATGCGAAGATTTAAGATGAGTAAAATATTCTATTTTAAATTCTTACTCAGCCGCCAAACAATGCTTTGCATATGAACTTAAACGAGATTAATAGGTTATTAAAAACAAACATTGGAAGTAAGATAAACTACCTAAAAATTTATCAATAAGTTTTGGTTCGCAAGTCCTAAGAATATGACGTTTAACTATATATAGAATTTCGAGCTAATCATTTATTTAAAATATACTAATCAATAGTTTGACTTAAAACTTCTCTTAATTTGTATGTAGAGTTATAACGATTGGCCTTCTCATAACAGGAAAATAGAAGTATTAAAAGACTTATTATTTTTTATCAATATTATCGTGTTACTAGATACTCAGGAATTCTACCCAATACTCTGGTTTCAAAAATACATTTCAACTCAAATTGCTTTCAATGACTCACTATCAACACCACAAGATATTAAGGAACTAATTTTACTTGCATTATATCTTTTTGTCAATAAATATATTAATTTTATACTATGTGGGACAGTCTATGTCATTAATTTTTTCACTCATCAGTTATATCGATGTGTATTTGAACTATGAAATATTCACGAACACTGTATTTGCATTAATTAGTCCAGTGGAAGAATTGTTCATATCGTATATGAAATACAGAGTATTAGACACCACACGAAGCTAATTATCGTTAGGGATTAGCGCCATTTGCCTCAACTGTTTTGAAAAAAGAATACCGGGAATTGTAACAATGAAAATTTGCAACTTTAATCCTCAACGAGTGGTAAATTTGTTAACCTCTTGTATAGTAAGTACTAAGTCATAACCCAACTGTTAATTAGATCTAAAAGTTTACATCAGTTTTTCTGATATGTTCTTGTTAAAGTGTGAAAAACTGTCTAACATTTACCAACTCCGTACCTCTTCTTTTGCACGATTTAATCATATAGTTATTGACCAGAGGCCAGAACACAAAAGGCGCATAAATAGGAAGTGAACTGCATGGCTTTTCGTGAGGGTTGTACTGGTTGTGAAGAGCGCGTCGACTATTACTGGCACATCGGGGATAAAAGGAATTTGAAGCTCGATCATACAATTGTAAGAAGTATTACTCTATAGATGATTGGTACCACGTATAAATACTATTATACGAGCGCATATCCGTGTAGACTGTCATATGGGGAATAATATTTGAAAGACTGTATATATATATATAATATATATATTATATGTATAGCGCACCGATTTTCCTTCAATTAAAAGATCTTCGAAGAAGAAGGTCGAGGTATTTTTTCCAGAATCAGGAACTACTAATATTCTATTGGACGCAGACACTATCTGCGATAAATATCATGTGAAAACGTGACGAGTTCTCCTATCTCCAACGTTTCCAGGTGCATAATACGCCAAACTGTTACCGTATCTCACGTCAGTAGAGGGATAGAGAATAGGTAGGTATAGAATTTTGAAATAGACGATTGGATGATATTAATTATATATATATACTATAATATATACTATATATATATTATTTATTAATATATATAATATATACTATATAATAATTATATATATATACAACCTCTACATAAATAACAATAATATAACAAACACTCTAACACTATAATAATCACAATAACACAAATCACATACACTAAACCCACCACACTAACTATTATCATCAACTACTTACACTCACACACTTATCACTCTCATTAACTATCATATAAATCTTAACCATAATTCATTATCTACACAAATATCACATTACTCCAAAATCATATACGATAGTTAACTTATTAATTCACATTCACATTTGTCACACCATTACACACTCACACACTCCAAAAATATTTATATATAGTCATACGTATATGTTATTATAATCAATAGCTGGGAGGGATCAGTAGATTCTCAGGTGGAATAATCGATAACGTATAATGAAGGATAAAATTCGCACAAAATCATTGCTGCTGCTGATAACTTAGAAGGCAACACCATATATAACTCTATATCTAACTAACCTATACCACCTACTCACTCTCCTAAGGCGCAGAACATGCTCGCTATCGAAATATCTCAAACGCAACAAAGTCCTCTCACGTGAATATCAAAAAAATCCCATTATTTAAAGTATGATCCTCTCATGAAATCACTTTCAGATCAACAAACCTGCTAAAAGTGAAACTCATCGACTTATAATTAATACCGTCCTAGCTCTACTACACTTATACTGGGCAACCATTAACTCATATATTCAATGAAGTTAATAAATTTAAAATTAATAACCATGCCTTTACCCTCGCTACATCATCATTTCATTCCCAACACTAACGACTGACACATGATTCATATCTTAGGTATATAATACCTCATGATATTAAACTTAGAAGGTATGTCGTGATTAACATGATATAGCGATGCACTATCGATATTCTGATATTATAGTTACAATAATTCATAAACATTTTTATAATATTTAATATATATAATATTATTATATAAATATATATAATTATATATGAGATATAATAAATAATTTACTCATTCATATGAATATATGTGAATAAATTTATATTCAAATGTGTATATCTTTTAATTTATTATATTTTTATATATTATATAATATATATATTGATTGATGGTGTTGGTTGATTGATTGTTGTTGGTATAGTTTTATTTATGGTATTAGTATGTTGTTATGATGGTTGATATTATGTTATAATTATTAAATATATATTATATATATTAATATATAATAATATATATGTATATAATTATTATAAGTTTTAATATAGTATTATATTATCTAAACCTCTATCTACGAATCAAATCTTTTCCTTAAAGACCTACTCTCAATTTTTAATACCTTCACTCCCAATTCTGTCACTTTAGTCCTAGAAACCGTCAAACAAGACAAGCAGTAAGAGTAGGCGTATAGAGTACATAGGAGAAGGATGGTAGCGAGTAAGAGACTGAGTAATGAAGAGTAGAGAAGATGAAGATGGAAGATTATAGTGCATTTAAATACCACTGCTGAAGGGAACGTCCTAGGCTAATAAGAGTGAAGGGTGACTATGTTTAACAATTGGTTGATGAAGGGATGTAAGCTATAGTTTCTCAAATTACGGGTTTTTTCTCCTGTCACATAATCTTTTCTCTTCTCTAAAATGTTTCCTATTGTTCGAGGGGACACTTTGGGGTCTTATTATAAGGGTCATTTTATCCATGAAAGAAGTACTGAGCGAATGAAGACAGTGGATGAAAATCCTCAATTACTCTCACCATTATTTAGTTCCTCTATTAAAACATACAAGTAATTGTACAGCGCTAGATTAAGGTTTGTGGGCACAAGTTAAAAAAGCTTTCTTCATACGAGAAAATGTTGTGCGATCGCTATGACTCTTCCTTCTATTTCTTCGCTTGATTACTTGAAGAGAAATTTCTTTATCTTGTCCAGAGTCAAGTTACACAAATAGACATTTTTTCTAAAAAACTATTCTGTTAAATGCTTTTTTCTTGATACTCCTTACTATTATTCGATGTCTGATTTTGGAGATGCTGATTTGCTTGAAGTATTTAGTATCATCGCACATCTCTGAAAAGGCCAGAGCGGTTTTTCGCTCGTCTAACTACTATTATTATCTTAACCTACAAGCCCTTATATATCACTTCGATTGCTGTCGATTTTCTTCTATATTAACTGCATTTCATTTACTTTCTCTATTACACCTTCATAATTCTTATTCCTATTATTATGCTAATTTTTATTTTAATTTATATCTATATTATTGATATATTATTATTATCTCGAGGAGTAGCTCACATGTGGACTTTATCTGAATTTCATGTAATCTGTTTCAAGTAAGGTGTGATAGAGTGCATTTACACTTTATTATTATTATCTTTTTACATAATTTTAATAATTTAGAGTGATATTTGTGCTATCTCTCATCTATATGCTATGTGCATAACCTGTGTCCTCATATTATCGTTACTATATTAATTATTAATTATTTCACTAGATGTGAAGCCCGACATCTTAATATCTTTATTAATATATTTCTCTCATCATTTTGTTTTGAAGTCATTACTCTATTCACATTATTAATATTCCTTCACTCTGAATAAATTGAGTATAATCGTTCATCTGATTCTTTCTATTACTATATCTTAGTCTCAAATTTAATGTTCACTTATATTATTCAATTACTTAATTATTTCATAAAAGAGATTCTTTTCATGCAAAACCTAATTTATATCTCTAATATATTATTATTTTCTTAGATTCATTACTTTATTTAAATTCATTCATAATTCACTCATTTCATTTATTGTATTCAGATGCTATCATTATTATGTGATTATTACTGTGTGAGTCTGTGAGCAGTGTGATTCGTGGTGTGATGATGTGTAGATGTATTATATTATCGCCACGTGAGTTACTGTAAGAGTCACGTGAGATTCTTATGAGCTCTCGAGTGTAGTTTCACGTGTGAGATTTATGTGAAGTTATTGAGAGTGATGTGTTGTGTTGGAGTCGGTATTATATTTTTAGTGTATAGTACGGTGTTTAATTTAATTTTGAAGAGGTAGTTGTGAGTCATGTACTCGTGTAGTATCTCTGAGATTATTTAATATTTTTAATTTAATGAAGTGTGATTAAGTTGATTCATGAGTTACTGTAGTATCGTGTATTTTCTAAGTAGTGGATTATTTCGTATGATTCGTGTATTATATCTATTTTCACTAAATGAATTATAGATTATTGTTGATATTGTGGAATATATTTTTAAATGCTTATTTGCTGGAAAATTTTATTTAATAAATTTGTATGACTATCTGTTAATGTTAGTTACTTTCAATTCACTCATTGACCTATATTTTTTAGTATTTGGAGACTTTACTGACTTACTAATTATCATTAATTTCAATCATCATATAAGCTTATTATGCTAATCTAATTCTTTCAAATTAGATTTATTTAAATCAACTATTAACTCATTTATGATATCATAATATTTGTGTGATTATTATATAATAATCTATTATTATTATAAATTTTCATAATGTTCTTTCTTATCTATGATTCACTTTATATATTATTAACCATCTTTATATTTAATTTATTATAGATATTTTTTACTGAAATGGATAATATATAAATAGAACTACTCTATTGTACTTTATTATTAAGCTTATTAAGATTATTTTTATACCAAATAAATAACTAGGAAAATAGAATATTTAATACAATCTGTTTGTTTATTATTTGATCCATATCTTACAGGGTTAAAAGCTTAACTGCAAAGAACTCCAAAATTAAATTAACAATCTATAATACAATTTGGGCTATTATTACTTATGTCTATATACTATTATTATTTATTATTTGTGATAATTTTATTTGATGCTTATGTGATACAATAATTTAATACAAATTTAATGATTAACAAGAACTTAATTATTAAATCTATATTCTATTGTCAGTATTAAGTGTATGTATAATTATTCAACTAAATCTATTCAATTATCGTTTATACTACTTCATTATTTTTAATTAAGACTTACTTGATGTCGTTACAACCAAAAATTAAATTAAATTCATGTTTAGTCAGTATAAAGTTTTACGTCTACTGGTGATAGTTTTATTCTATACTTAAGATATTATAAATTAATTGATCTTTGTCGATATGAGTGTATGTAGATTGTGTGTCCATATGAAAATATGGATCTAATGTCCTATCTATAATTTATTATTATTCCAGGGACATTACTCAGCATCAATCATATTAATTACTATTTAAAATTCCGCAATGGGATTGTGTTTCTTTATTCTAAAGACATTTTCTGTTACCTGTGCTAAGAATGACGATTGTAAATTATTTTTTATTGTGTTAATTATCGTGTAGAGATCATAGTTACAATTTTTTTTGTATTCATTATATAAGCTTGAATAATGTTGTCTAGTTAAAGCTTATTTTATTAAATATTTGTTTATTAAGTCTTTTGAAATGCTCAACTTTATTCCTAACGTGTCATATTTAGTTAACTCGTATTGTATTATTTATTAACGTGCTATTTATTTTCTTGACTTTTCATTGAGCTGATTTGAACTTAAATATATATTAAGATCCATTTGATGATAGTATAAAAGAAAGAGATAAATGACAAATAATCTCGTAACATGTATATGTTGACTTACCTTGTATTCAAATGATCGGTATTAATTAATGTTGTCTTTCTTATATATATATATTTGTAATTAATAGTGTTATATAGTACAACAATATATATAGTTATTATTGATTTAGTTTATGTTATTATTAATTAATAATATATTTTTAATAAATATATTATTATATTAAATTATTATTATTATTATTTAATTATATTATTATTAATTATTATTATTATATTATTGATTTATATTATTTAATTCTATAATAATTTTCAATGAATAAATATTTTCAAGTATATTTTCCGATTAATTTTTATTATTATTATCATTTTTATATTATATTATGTATTATTATATTATTATTATATTTATTATTTATTATATTATTATTAAATTTATTATTAATTATTAATTATTATTATTATTATAAATTATTATATTTTTTAAGTTATTATTATATTTATTATTTATTTTAATACTCATATTTTTTATTAAATACTATTATTATTATTAATATTATATATAAATTATTATTATCAATATTATTATTATGCGAACGAATTTTATTATTAATTATAATTAATATTATTTAATTATTATTATTATTAATTTATTACTATTAATATATTATTATTTATAATTTAATTAATTAATATATTATTTAATGTATAACATTTAATTTTTATTTTTATTCTTATATATTATTATTTATTACTTATTATTACTTATATTATTATATATATGATAATTACGATTTAATTTCACATGAATCCTTATATACTATATAATTAATCTTGAAAATTAGTGCTTGTGTTATTCCTATTGATCTACTCACATAACCAAGAGTTAGGCGTTGAATATAACCTTTTTCTTCTCTTATAAACGCATTTATAATCTATACATAATCATAATCTAGTAACCAATAGAGGAACAATGAGGTTAGAAATACTGGCAGATAATTTGCTGATTCTAATTTTTATAAACTAATTATATAAATTTTAATCATTGAAATAAGACTCTGCTGAAATTAATATATAATAAAGTAATTGTACTAAGTTCATGTAACTATAGAATATATATATATGTTTTAAGTTTATATAATTATATATTATAATATTATATATATACTAAATACTATATATTATATATTATATATATTTTAATATATATAAATATACATATAATATATTTAATTATATTATATATATATTAATAATATATATATTATAATATTATATAATATATATATATTAATATAATTATTATATACTATTATATATATATATATTATTAATCATATATATATAATATATTATTATTATAATATTTTTTAAATATATATATAATTAAAATATATATATACTTATATAAATTATATTATTTAATATATACTATATACATATATTTAATATATATATTATATTATTATATATTAATCAATATTGATTAATATATATATTTATATTATATATATATATATCATCTATATTAATATTAGTATATATATATTATTTTATATATAATATATATTATTATATATAATTAAATATATATATATATGTTTACTATATATATATTATATATATATATATATTTAATTATTTATTATATATATATATATATATATATATATATATATATATAATTATTATACTATATTCTTATATATAGACCGAGTAGTATATATAATTAGATACTAATATTTATAATTATATATTATATATATATAATATATTTTAATTTTTATAAATAATATATATATATTATATATTAAAATATTTATAAAAAATAATATATTATTTATATATTATATTATTTTTATATATTTTAATTATTTATATATATATATATATATCTAAGATCGGAAGAGTATTTTTGGAATATTATATTACGTATGAACGTTATGGACACTAACTAGCAACGCCATCATTATTTATATATATATGCATACTTACGAAATATTAGAGGGCGCATAATTGTCGTACTAGCTATTGCAGCCGTACCCAGCAAAAAAAAATTACGCGCATCTTCATTATTCACAACAGCAATATACCGATGTAATACTATTATTTGCTTGGTTATATATTAACAGAATACTTCGGCGTTTATATCTCACTTTCCTTTATAAATTATGATATATTGTTCTGCGGATAGAATACTTATCGCGGAAAGATTAATAGAAATTCACTTATAATTAAATATTCCACTTTATTTATTATATAATTTGTCAAAAATTTATGCTTAACAGCATAAAACTAACACAGTATAGACTAATTAGAAAAGAATGCTTAGTGCAATATTGAACTGTACAGAAAAAACTTTTGTTAATATATTAATTACGCAGTAAATAGTTCCGTCAAGATATAGATGGAGATATTTTTAAATATGAAAACCTATTATCGCTAACAGTTAACATTCCTAGTTAATGAAAATAAGCAATAATATTCTCAAATATATTTTATATAATAAGTTTCCTAGTTACTTTCTCATTATAAAAATTTATTATTTTTTTATGATTGATCATCAATTAGGAAGAACTTGTAACTTTACATTTAGAACCAACCTTTTAAACTTATATTTTATAAATTTAATATAAATATTTCACTAATTATAAATTTATTCATTATAAAATTGCTTACTTAGAAATTTACTATTCATCATTAAATGGAGCTTATACTACTAGATGAATATATTTACTAATTAAAAATTAATTAATTTCAAATTTTACAATTACTGTAAATTCGATTTAAAATTAATGTAAATATTAATCTCAAAATGACAGATCAAGATTTTTAATAGTTGTAAAAATTGGGTTTTATAATGAAATTGTTTTATAAATTTTATGGATAACTAATAAGTTAGGGGTTAAATCTGTACCATTTGAATACAAGTGTATAAATAAAGTAAGATAGTATTATTATATTAAAAATTTTAGTATTAAAACTATTTTCAAAATTAATTTAGATTAAGTTATCAGTGTTTTAGTAGTTTTTCTATTTGTTATATTTTGCTCTAATTTCTTAATGAATAAGAAAAATTAATGAATTTAAAATTTTCGAAGACAAATTTGTTTTCGAATCATAAAAGATGACTCAACGACTTTAGGTACTTACTTTGTTTTTTATGCAGAAGATCACTTAGTGAAAGTAATGCACGGTACTAAAGGAGGGTTTTAAAATTTTATAATTTCCCATTATGAGTCTTTGTGTTTGTCATCCAATCTGCATTCAGTTTCAACAAACATTCAATGATAATTAGTTGAAAAAGGGTATTAGTTACGATATTATTGTAATTAAAGTAGTTCTGGTTGTATTTAAAATGTTTTCATCCTGCTCATCAGCACTCAAATTTATTTTTAGTAATGCTATATATAAAATCATATGAAGCAAAAAACTTCCAGTCTTAGTACTAATAAATCACAAATATTTACTCATATCGCTCCTATTGTAACGATCTTCAAGTAAAGAATAAAATTAGAGGTATATATTGCACAACTTTAGTATTTTTAGCTTGTGTTATTAAAAATCTCATTTAAATTATCACAATTCTCTTAAAGGTGAGCCATATTTATTTGTCAGAAATGCAATTATCTCCTGAGAGGTAAATTCCAGGAGTCCTAATGCCCTCTTGCGACTCTTAAAAAACGATCATATCAGCAACCTGTGGTAACCTAAGTTCTAGTAATACTCATAGTAATCGGTGACTTTATTTATGGGAGTGCTGGAGTTTATGTAACCTTGGAAGAGTAAAGGTTGCACCAGGAACAGTCTTATAATCTCCTGAGGGGATATTGGCAATGAAATGTTATAAAAAAGTCAATTTTAAGGTCACTTGACAGTTATAATATAAGCAACGGTGTGGATATATTATCAGTCATGTGAATTACTCACAGTAAATATTATATTTTATAGTGAATTACCTATAATGTTTTTGTATAAAAGCATCGCTTGATTGGAAAGGAAGACAGTACAAGATTTTAAAGGAAATTGACTTTTTATAATATTTAATTATTCTTCAAAGAATTAGTTCATTCATTAACTTCATTTTCATTTTTCATTTTTTTTTTATTATACATATTGTAATAGACAGTATCACGTATTTAAATAGCTAATTTGAATAATTTATATATAAAAACAATTTTATGTTTTTTTAGATTATACAAAAACTTTTACTTAATTTTATTCTAAGATCATCTTTGGTATTTTTATTATAAAAAATATATATATTATTGAATGTTATTATTATGGGAATAATATAATATATTTTTGCTAAAAAATGGGGAAATAAATTAAATTTATTTAATGTAGTAAATAAATGATAATATTTAATGGAAAAATAACCTTCCTTTTATTACTCTTGGCTTTTCTCAAGCAAATTTCATTTGCACTAAAATACTCCAATTTAATAGCACGCTTTTTCAAAAACATTTCAAAATATAGGACAATATTGATAAATCAATCACAACGATATAGTTCAATAATCACTCTAGTAATAATTTATTTTATTATAGAAAAACACAAAATATAGAAAGTAAATGCACTCATAAATTTAGTTATTCTTTAACTAAAATTTAATTTATTAAAAGGTTAATGTATTATGTGATGCTTGATCAGGAAGCCTTTGATATAATTATCATTATTTTATTTTTTAATCAATTGATAACTAAATGATTAAAGCAAGACAGTAGTTTGGTTCGTTTGTATAGTCAAGAAATTAGTTAACTGTACTATACTTCTAAATAGAAATAGACAATTATTTCTTTTTGTGCGGCAGAAGAAGTTACAAATTCGACACTCGAAAATGGAATATCTCAAAATGTTCTATTCTGTAATAATGAAATTTTTCTGAAATTAGCAAAAAAGAGGCAATTAATTTTTCATGACATATTTCTTTTATTGCAACGAAATAATTAGATAAGAAGTTTAGTTAGAATCACCAAATATCGGAAATAATATAAATTATCTGAAAGGGTAAAAACTTAGACGAGAATTTTCTGTTAATATTAACTTATTAGATTTTAATTATTTTATAAATTACGAATTTGGAGATACTATAAAATGGGTGCTAGGCAAATAATTAATATAGTTTGTATTTATTGCTCGATCATTTTTACAAATTCTCAATACGATATTTACCTGAGGTGGTAGATATTTTCGATTTCATCCGAGATTCAATTAGAGAAATCAACAATAATTAAATTTTATATTGCATGAATTTAACATACTAATAAGTAGGTAATAAAAGTTTTGCGTTTTAAATACAGAAACGTACAAGAGTAAACCTTTTTTTTTTTCATATTATCCCAAAAGACATATATAAACTGGATTATTTCCCGCAAAATTGGAAAAAGTATTTTAAATAGGGATTTATAAACATTTACGTAGAGAGAATATGAATAATATTCCACGTATGGAAAGACAATATAAAAAATTTTGGAAGGAAGGTAAAGTATTTGCATATATACTAGTGCCACCTCGGTATATATTATTTAATATAGCATTTCTCCATATCTTAATTATTGGGATAAACAAAATTGGCAATAATATGCATTTAGGAGTATAGTATTGAATATTCTTAAATTATAAGTTTAACAGCTAAATTTTAGATATAATGTTCAGAACGAAACAGAAGATTGGATTTGGGAGGTGGTTTTTTGAAATATAATATAATAACAACTTTATAAAAGAAATTAGTTATCTATATATTATTAAGAATTTTTAATATTAATAAAATTAAACATAAAGACTTATATAATATAATTTCTCAATCCAATCATTATACTATAGTATCGAATTGCGCCTAACTACTATTTTGTTCTTTACTTACGCCATTTTATAGCCATCATGATTTTTTATTTTGGCGTAGGAGGATTGATTTTTAAACAGTAATAATCTCAGTGAGTCCAGCTCTATCAATTTTGGAGGAATTAATCTTATCAAAAGGGCCAGTATTCTCAGTGATCGTAATTATGTTTGTGAAATTACCCTTCAATTCTGAATACTACAGTTTACAGAAATCCCATTACAAAAGATTGATTAAAAACCGGAATACTTTTAGCTGCTGCATTATTATGAAGAAGTTATGGGGCGTAGATGTGATAAATAGTTTCTTTGATCATCAAATTCTTTTTGTCCCTGGCAAGTTATATAGTAGATTTATACGGTTTACATATATAAATTATATAGTATATTTCAATATAAAATATATATTATATATAGTATATTATATATATTTATAATTATATATATATATATTAGATATATTAATATAATATAGTAAATATAATTAATTAATATAAATATATATATATAAGTATAATTAATTATAATATATATAATACTTAATGTTACTGATACCATAATAGTATAATAATAGTTTAACCGTTAGATGTAGTGCAATGAGATTAACTCAGACTTGGGTACTTTCTCTTGGTTTTATAATATATATATATATATATATTATATATTATATTATATATATATAACATTATAATTAAATAATATTTATATACATATATGATATTTTAATTATATATATAATAGATATTAATTTATATATATAATTATATTATATATCTTAAAATCATTATATATAAAATATATATATATATTGATATATATATATTTATAACTTAATATATATATATTATATATATATTAATTAGTATAATAATATTAATATATTATATAATATATTATATAGTATTATTATATATAATATATATTATATAAATATATTAATAATATATATATATAATATTAATATTATATAATATATATACTGGTAATTATTTATAATTAATATATATTATATATATATTATATATATCATATTGGCTATATTGTTATATAAGTGGTTTGACTGTTCACGAGGGAGCGAAAATAATTAAATATATATGGTATCTAGCTTATTTTATAACAATTTCTAAGGATAAATACATTTAAATTATTTTATTGGGTAATACTAACTATTTAACTTTACAACCTATTAAACCCTTAACCCAACCTACCTATATACAACTACAATACCAATTAACACTTAGCCCTTAATTAACCTATCCTCTTAAAAATTAACGGAGTTCAACCAACTTTATAATGTCCCATGTAATTATATAATAATATACTATAGTATATATATATATATATACTATATTTATATATTTTAATATATACGGTATATAGTAAGTAAATATATATATATATATTTAATTAATTTAATATATAGTATATATATATATATTATATATTAAATATATTAATATATATATATATATATATATATATATCGGTATAATTATATATAATTAATATATATATAATATTATATACTTATTAATATTAATTAATATATTAATATTTGTATAATTAATAAATATAATATATATATTATATATATATATATACTTTATATATATATATTATAACTAATTAATATATATTAAATATATTATGTGTGTTATTAATATATATACTATATATATATATATATAATATATATAATTAATATATATATAGGATATCTGATATATATATATTTATATATAATATATACATATATTAAATATATTATATACGTATATATATATCTATTATATATATAATTATATATAGGTAGAAGCAGTAATACTTACTTAGATATATATATTAATACTTAATAACTATTATATATATATATTATAAATATATATTATTAATTAATATTATATATTATTATATATATAGTTATTTGGATATAATAATATGTATGTTATCATTATTATTAAATATTATATACTATATATATAATACTATATTATATATACTATATTATATATATAATATTATATATATTAATATATATTATATATAATTGTATATTATTAATAATAAGTATTAATAAGTATAATAATATTATATTATATTATTATATTATATATTATATATATATTAATATTAATATTTATATATATATATATTATATTATATATATATATTATTAAATATATATAGTAGATATATATAATATATATATATAATATTAAATTATTAATATATATATATATATATATATAATATCGAGTATAAGTATATAGTATATATATTATATATATAATAATTATAGTATTAATATTATATATATATAATTAATTATATATATATATATATATATATATAATATATATAATAATTTATATTATATTATATATTATCAATATATTTAGGATATATAAGTATTATTGTATAAATTACTAGACTTCCTATATCTACTTCAAAAAAGTAAGCCGAATACTTAGCTAAAATATAAACTAGCCTACACTTCTATATAATAGTAATATTACTTATGAATATTATTATTATTATTATTTATTTACTTATTATTAATTATTTTATTTATGTATATTATTATTAAGTCATGTATAAAATTTTATAATATTAATATTAAATATTAATTTATTATTATTATTAATTATATTTTAATAATTATTATGACTCCATCAGTAATCATATTCCCACAGTATAGTACTTATTATTAATTATAATTTTATTTATTTATTATATAATTATTTTTTATGTTTCAAATATTATCATATTATATTGATTGAGTTTAATACACAGAAATTAATATATATTATAACCATCAATTTTTTGAGTGACCAGAAACTCAACCATTTCTCATTATAACAGTATATTAAATAAACGCGGGTTTATCTTCTGTAGTTAACACTTGTTGATTATTGTCTAAAAAAAAAAAAATGGGAAGTATAAATTTATATGTACTAAAGGTTGGAGGTTGAACCCAAGCTTACACTATAAAATACGATAGCAATACATAAAATACTGTAAACTACGTTGTAACGTATTTTAAATATATCAAATTAAATATAAAATATAAGTGATAGCTTTCTTATGTTCCCTAAGTTATATAAAAAATAATTCCTATCATTGAAAGTAAATAATTAAAAATAGGAGAAGTACTAGTAGTGGTAGTATTATAGTAATATTAAGTTTGAGTAGTACACTAAATAATAATAAAAGTAGAAGCAGTAATAATAATATTAAAATATAGTAACTACCGTTACATTTGTAGTGTAGTATAGTAGTTATCAATGTTTACAGTAGTAAGTAGTAGTACGTAAGTTAAGTAGTTTGTTAGTAGTTATTAGTAAGTATTAGTTTATTAGTAATATTTTAACCAACAATATGAAAATAGATGCAATAATAATTTTAAAAACAAAACAGCCTCATTTGTAGGTAGAGACTAGTACCTGATAGATAAATTAACCAATAAGTGGAAAACACCAATACGGACAGCAGCGTTGATATCAATAGTTTATGAGGCCAAAGTAATGAACTTTAATTTAGGTACACACTTCAATAACAAAGCACACCAAACACTAATCCCTTTAACAAAATATAATAACTGACCTTAATGTAAAATAAACGCATCCAAAAAAATAATATAATATATATAATAATAATAATAATAATAAATAATAATTAATTTAATTAATAATAATAATACTAATTAAGTAATAATAATAATTATAATAATATAATATAATAATAATAATAATAATTAATAAATAATAATATTAATAATAATAAAATAATAATAATAATAATTAAAATAATATAAATATAATAATAAATAGAATAATATAATAATTTAATAAATAATAATAATAATAATCATAAATAATTAATATATACAATAATAATTGTAATAAATAAATTTAATATAATATTAAGTAATGAAAATAGATAATTAAATGATTAAATGTGAATGTAATTAAATTTATTAAAATTAATAATAATTATATAATAATAATATAATTAAAATATAAAATAATAAAATTATAAAATAATAATAATAATTAATATAATTACATAAATATATAATTAATATAATATAACTTAATAATATGTAAATAACTATTATTAAATAATGCTGCCAATATAAAATAATATAATATAATAATATTAATAAAAATATAATATATAAATAAAATGAATTAATAATAATATTAATTGAATAAATTAAATAATAATAATCTAATATAATTATAAATAAAAATATAATATAATTAATATTATAAATAATATATAATTTAAAAATTAATATTATAAATTAAGATTATATTATATATTATAATAATAATTTATATTATAAAAATTTATTTTACTACTACTATTGCTACTATAAAACTACTAATTATAATTAACTACTACTAATTACTACTTATTACTATACTAACTACTACTACTACCTGAACTATAAAATAGAGAATATTCTCTCATCTGACTAATATATATTACTAACTTAACTACTACTTACTAATACTACTACTACTAACCTAATATAAATATAAATAATATAATAATATATAATAAATTATATAATATCAAGATAATAATAATTAAATATAAATAATTAATAATATAATAATAATAATAATAATAATAGATTATATATATATTCAGCTGGAAT
>JABUQX010015613.1:35000-50000 GCA_015478945.1 Trachelipus rathkii | reverse complement strand
TTAATGTCAAGAGTATGGGGTCTCTCGCCTCTAGTGACTACAGGGGCACTAATCCCCCCTCCGGGTGGTCTCCGGAACCCCGCTCTGTCTTTGGGTGTCGCGGGTTCTCGACCATCCCGTCCGGGTAGAAACGTCGTCTTCGTCCCCCATGCGGCGTCGAGCTCCCTAAAAAGGGTTAATACTCCATTTTAGGGGCTGTTGACCTCACTGGGCGTAAAATTAGCCCTAAACTTTACTGATCGACTGTGCCGTAAAACTATATATAATTATATCTATAATATATATATACTATAAGTATATAATAATTATATATATATAATAAAATAATATATATATATATAATATATATATATTATATATATATATATATAAAGAAAACGAATCGTTTGTTGTTACCTGAAAAATTACAAGTGTGAAGAAGAATAAAAGTAATAAATACTTTAAAGTGTTAAACGCACTTTTAGAACCTAAAAATTAGGTTCTGTTAGAACTATAAATATATGAAAAGCTAGCGCATCTAAAACAGATTGTATTATTTTTTTCGCAATATTATCCACATTAAAAACATTCTTTACCTCTAAGATTAGCTGTTAAGATCGAAAGAAAAGAGCATTTTGTCATCATGAACTTAAATGATCCAACACACTAGCGAAGATATTCTTTATGAACATAATAAGCATCAACGTGAAAAGAAGTTTATGATAAGAATTGTGAAGATTTTTTGTCAACAAATTCATTTACCAAATTAACATCATATATTATATACGATATATATAATATATACCTATATAATATTATATAATTATTATAAATAATATATATATATATATTATATTATATATATATATATATAAATAATATAATGTAATATAGTATAATATAATATATATATCTCGAAATATGGATAACTTAAAAAATACACACTGTTACGAGCCGCGGAGACTGTCACGTGTGTGTGACGTCAAGCGGAGACAATCTTCTACTTAACTGGTTACGTAAGATAACTATATATATATAATATATATATATATATTAAAACATATAAATATATAATTTATATAATAATATATATATAATATATATATAAGATATTATACTATATATATGGATTTCAAGCTAATCTTCGCTTTATATATATTTAACTATTGTATAATGAGGATTGCTTACTAGGTAGAATTATAATAAACAGCACATTAAAAACACTTTACTAAAAAAACAAATATTACATATAAACATATTTTTATAAGTTTTATATGTTTTAGTAAATAGTTTTTTCATGTGTTGTTATATAATCTCTACTAGTTAGTCAACAAGGTTTTAAATATATAACTAATATACTATATATATATATAATATCTATATATATATATAAATAATTATAATATATTATGTATAATATATATAATATATATATATATATTAATTAAAGAAAAACATATTTCTTATTAATAAAGAAGTAACTGCCTTCTCTGGGATTTGAACCAGCCGCAATGTTGCGCCTGAGGACAATATGCCCGGTGCTATATGAATTGAGCCATCCTTCAACTCATATAAAAGTTGGAGTTCAGAACATCTTTAAAGCAACCGAGTTCCTCGTCAATGGCGACATCACAAGTGTTTCGAGACCTGTCCTCACGGCTCTCGTTCGTTTAATTTTTAGATGTAAATATTGGCATCATAAGCATATTATAATAAGAGTTTAAAGAAAGAATCATATAATTAAATGTAAAAGAATTAACTGGCCTTCCTCTGGTATGAAACCACGCATGTTGGCGCGTGCAGGACAATAGTGCCCGGTGCTATATTGATTGAGGAACTTCCAATCAATAAAAGTGGATTCAAGAACAATTATAAAGCAACCGAGTTCCGTCAGGCGACATCACCGGTGTCCAGCCTGTCCTAATCTCTCGTTCTTATAGTTTTCAGATGTTAAACATCTAAAATGTTAACATCTAAAAATTATAAAGAACGAGAGAATACCACAGGCTGGACACCTGGTGATGTCGCCTTGACCGGAACTCGGTTGCTTTTATAATTGTTCTTGAATCCAACTTTTTATTGGGTTGGAGGATGGGCTCAATTCATATAGCACCGGCATATTGTCTGCTCACGCGCAACATGCGGTGGTTCAATCCAGAGAAGGCAGTTATATTCTTTACCTCTCATTATTTGTCTTTCTTAACATTCTTATATAATTGCGATTATTTGCAATATTTAACATCTATACTTTCTTAACCACACAAATAAAACTTACTAGACACCTAAATTCGAAGGGCCTCCCTTTGGCTTTAATAATTGTTCTTGATATTGATTTCTCGTAGGTGGCACATTTTTTTAGAAACGGCATATTGTCCTCACGCGCAATATGCGGTGGTTCAATCCAGAGAAGGCAGTTAAATTCTTTACCTCTCAATTATATGTCTTCTTTTAACATCCTTAAATAATTGCGATTACTATGCCAATATTTAACATATATAAGAATTAAAACTTCTGACTGCGAACAACGTTGGTGGACGCTTGGTTTGGGATAGCCGGCCTTGAAAGTTCGATTTTCCTGCATAGGGGATAAAGCACGTTAAAATGTAGTCTTTTTATATATATATATTATCAACCCGTACATATTATAGTACTATATATATATAACATATAATATACTACGGCTAATTATAACGCGATACATATTACTATGTACTATATACGGAGTAGCAATTTATACTAATCTATGGCGTTTCCTTTAGTGGCACCCATTTTTTTAATCTCGCATTTTTTTTTCCTAAAGCGTTTCGTTAACCTCTGCTCATTTTTTACGGTGTAAGCTAGATTCTGACAATTTCTTATGGCAATCATTGACTACCTGTCTCAAAAACGTTTGTTTAGTTTGTTAACCTGAAAACCTAACATAGTGATAATATTGCCACCTCTTAATGTAATTCTGCCTTATGATTGATTCAGTAAGATATATATGATGTTTGCTGCATATTGTTTTAGTAAGATATATATGATGTCATATAATTTATCAAATTTCCACGCAATGGTAGTGCAATGCAAATGCATTTGAAAAAATATGCATAAATATTTTAAATACTGGAGAATAATAAGACTCTTATATCTCAGAAAGGTCGACATTAATGTTTCGAGAATACCAATAATTAACTTTAATTATTTCACAACCTAGTAGTAAATGCTTAAACAGATGAAAGGTAGTAGTTTAAAACCCTACCTTATAGTTCAATTCACACTCGTATAACTAATTGTTAGACTCCCAGTTTCACTTAGTTATGTAAACTCGAATATATTTTTGAAGCCAAGTTGCATCGAAGGAAAATAGGATAATTGATTCTCAATGCTCAAATAATCTCAAATACGCGTTTTATGGGTTGCATTACACATTCAAGTAATCTACACTTTTCTAAAACATTTTAAAATTATTTTTGAAATACCTTTTGTAAACTGGCCAACTAGAATTTCAATTTGTAATTTTTTTTTTAGCTTTTATTTTAATCTTACTTTTTTTATATTTTCATTACATTCTCTCTTTAAATCTCAACCAATGAATTTGAATTGCCATCAAGTAAATGAATGATGAAAGGATCGGGTAACTAGCCTTGTATTTGGAAAATTTCCTGATATTAGTAAAAGCCATTACTAATATCCTCTAAAAAATATATTTTATATTATATTTTTACTTAAATATCTTAATAATATTAATATTTGTCCGAGTAAAGGACTTATCCATTTATTCAAAATTTACTGAAAACCGGAACAAATTTAGCCAAAACGTTAGAAGAAAATTGCTTCCGTTTGGCGATTTGTTAGTCAAAATTGACACGACTCAAACGACTCTTTTTTGCAATAACTTTGCTTGTACGGGACCAATGTACATGGACTTGAACTAATATTTTAGTCTTAACGTCATTTAACTACCCTGCAAGGGAAATTTCATTTACTGAATAATCTTTGGAGATATACCCCATGTTAATTATTGTTTTTTGGGGCTTTTAGTGACTGCCACCACCTCAACTTAGCATATCCCTTTGAAACTAACGTCTTTACATTGTACACACTTTAAATCATATGAGTGAAAAAAATCATTTACTTTTGTTAATTATGGATCGATTTAGACATCGAAACTTTATACGCGTATTATCATATAATTTAACTATTGTACTAGTTTCATAACACTGGTACATCTAGTTATAGATTTATTGACATTTGAAGTCCGTAATCCATTTGGCTGTTAGTCTGAAAAATCTCTATTTAATGGTTTTCGATTAATATATATATATATATATATATATATATATATATATATATATATATATATATATATATATATATATATATATATATATATATATATATATATATATATATATATATATATATATATATATATATATTCTTTTCTTTCTTTATCTACCTCTTTTCCCCAAGACTGGGGGTAAGGTGCGTGTCATGCATCGGAAAAGAAAAGCAGTAGAAAGAATATGACAAAAGTCGAAAGGAAAGCCCAGCCTTACCGCCCCCTCTGTACCATTAATTACTGAGAACTTGTCTGAACCAGAAAATCAAAACTGAAAGCTTCATGGGACATGACGGACCCTACACTATAGTAAATCGTCAATGTAAGGGTTCATCCACTTGGCCAGGTGGGCCACAACCATGCCCCATACAAAACCCCGCCATTCACTCCTATTATGCACCTTTATTCTCGCCTCTGCCAAACTCACATTTCTCTCCTTCAGACATTCGTTCACCGACTCAATCCACTTTTTCTTCGGTCTCCCAGCCACAATTCTAGCACACTAACCGCTATACATCCGCTTAACCAACCGACTATCATTCATCCTTTTCACATGACCAAACCATCTCAACATACTTTCATTTATTCTCTCGTTTGCTCCTATCTTCCTACACAACTCTAATACGTTCATTCCTCATTTTATCAATACATTCACCACTATTCCTGTGTTTATATACGTAACTTCTGTTATTTGGGACTTTCCTTGTTCCAAATAACACCAGTAAATTCATACACTTCTGTCCTATCTTTTTTCATATCTGTCTAGCTCCTTCTTCCTTCAACTTACATTCACCAACGATTTAATTGCACCAGCAACCTTCCTGCCATTCACAATTTTCCTACTGCACTTAGCATCATCCGTTTCCCTTCTCATCCAACATACCCTAAATATTTAAACTCAGACACTTGTTCCAGCTGCTCACCATTTAACATAACTTCACACTGAGGACTGTCCTCTCATAACCATAATTTACTCTTATCTACGTTTACTTTCAAACCCCTCCTTGTACACACCTTGCCAAATACCTCTCTACCATCCTCTCAAACTCTCTTCAGATATATATATATATATCATATATATATATATATATATATATATACATATATATTTATATATATATATTTTTTGATATATATATATATATATATATATATATATATATATATATATATATATATATATATATATATATATATATATATATCAACAGAATCATCAAACTCCATTCTTTGTTCTAAATTAGTTTCATAATCTAAATTGACCATTCTGACCCATACTTAAGGGTTAAAGTTCACACTTTTGTGAAAACCTAAAATCCAACTTTTCTCACTTTTATTCCAAGTTTGGAGTTCAAATTTATACCGTAGAATGAGAATTTCATACGGATTCTGCTGGTCTATAACGAATTATAGTACTAGTAATTAGTTACTAGCAAATTTTAATTTTTTTTACTATTATTGGTATTTTATTAGTAGCATTAATTTATTATCATCATCATCAATACTGATTATTATTATTACCATTATCGAATATTATTATTGATTATTTTTATTATAATGCAATGACTCGCTAATCTCCTTTCTTAAGTTAAGGAAATTTTTATCTACCCAATTTCAAAAGCACCTTTATCTTTATTATTAAAGGTGTGACGCACAACAGCAATTCGGGTCTTTCAAAGCATCAATTATTTTTAGGTTTTCTTTGAGATTTTAAAGGGAAGCGGATTGATTTTCGGAAATCATTTAAATAACTTTTTGTTTTAAGGGAAAGGGTCTACAACTTTTATTTATGTACTAATTCCCCCTTTCATTTTTTTCCTATAAATTTATTTCTTTTTATATATGCAATGTGCTCTCATCTCTTATCTTATACAATGTTATGAAATCGTACATATGCCTATTTATTTTCAATATTTATCAAAACCACAAAGTACTAAAAATGTGAAATAAAATGTTTAAAGGGAATGCTAAGAAATCAACTGAAATTTAGGAAGCTTTTATTAACTTGAAAAGACTTAAAGGAGGAATCATTCATGAGCACCGTTTTATCTTAAATCTATAAAGAGACATTGAAAGAAATATGAAAAGGTAAAAAAAGCTACAGCCAGAGCTACAAAAGTGCTTTACAGCTTAAAACATCAGAAATCACAAACATGTGAAGAGTAAGAATTAAACTGATAATAAAAAAGGAAAAATAATACGTACTGTAAGTAATTCATTAAATAGGCACGAGATTCCCGTACTCGATTGTTAAATTAAACTTTTAAAAGATGCTTTAAAAAAAAAACAAAATGATAAATAATCCGCTCCCTAAAAACCATATATCTTATATATACAAATCAAAATAATAAGAAGTAAGAGAGGCAGTGCAAACTGTGATTCACCTTCACATTTTAATTTAAGTAAACAAAGTTTGCGTGATATGATGTATACAGAAAAAACAAGAACTTCGTTTTAAAAATACATAAGGCACTTTGTTATTATTACTTATATTAAAAAAAATTATATGAAATACAGAAATTTTTAAATTAATTTAATATAAATATGAATTATTAATATTAATAAACTAATAAAAATTTAATAAATAAAATTTTGAAAAAAAAAACATAACAGTAAAATGATATAACATTAAATTACACATGAACGTGAAAAGGCGATCCTGGGATGTGATCATCACCCCATTTGACCATTATCAAATAGTCTCCACGATCCTTTACCATATAACTAACCTGAAAATTTAAAAGAAGAAATGTAAATTAAAATAATAGATGGCTAACTTAATAATTATTTAAATTAGAGGACAATGAAACCGAGCAGAAGAAAAAAAAATATATGAAATTTGATCTATAATGCATATAAAATTTTATGAATATTAGTATAGAATTATATAAATAACTTCAGTTTATAAATAATGGGTTCAGAAATGTTTATTATAATTATAGGTCACTAATTGTTACCTTTATATTTTTAAAGAAATAATATTAATATCAATAATGCTAACATAACTTATCAAGAAAAGTAGTGTATATATATATATATATATATATATATATATATATATATATATATATAATAAATGTATGTATATATATCATATATATATGTAATATGTATGTATGTAATATAATATGTATATATATATGCATAACCAATAATGTAATAATATGTAATAATAATAATATATATATGTATAATAATAATAATATGTATATATATGTAATAATATATGTATATATAATAATAATAATATATATGTATATATATATATAACTATATAATAATATATATAATATTTATATATATATATATATATAATATAATAATAATAATAATATATATATATATGTAATAATATATATAATATATAATATATATATATATATAACAACAATAACAATAATAATAATAACTCTTTAATAACAATAATATATGTATATATATATATAATAACAATAACAACCATATATATATATATAATAATAATATAATAATAATAATATATATATATGTATATAACATATATATATATATATATATATATGCATAATATATATATAATAATATATATATGTAATATATATATATATATATATATATATATATAATATGTAATATAATAATATATATAATATAATATATATATATATGTATATATATAATAATAATAATAATATATATATATATATAATATATATATATATATATATATATATATAATAAATATAATAATATATATAATAATATAATAATAATATAATAATATATATATATATGTATATATATAATAATATAATAATAATAATATATAATAATAATAATATAATAATAATAATATATAATATAATAAGAATACTGATTATATATATATAATATATATATATATATATATATATATATATATATTCAAAAACACTCAAAATTATGAACAAGGATTTAAAAATTATTCTTTTATTGAAAAATTACTAAAGATTAAGAATTATGCTCACACAGAAATTTATAAATCCTTCAATATTTAAGGAACAATTATGGTTATTAAAATAGTAGAAAGGGGATATTGCAAAAGATAAGTTAACTGCTATCATACGTATAATAGGTCTTGCAAAAACTATTAGAAATGAAATTTTTATGAAGAGATTTTATTAAACGAAGACATCAAAAATTAATTTTATTCATAATTCAAATATATTGTCACCAGGTACAAAAGTAATAATTCAACGACAATGTTATGTTAATGGCCTCTCTACATTGATGGTATGCGTTATTGAATAACATCTTTGTTTCTGGGGTAAATGTTATAGAAATCAATCAAAAAGACGAACTATATTTTATAAAGAATTAAAACTGCAAACAAATTACTCGTATATTATATTAAAGTTGGCGTTCATTTTAGATGTGGCCTACGTAAACTTTTGCTGTAAGATTAAATATAAAACTTGCATATTTTAGACTTGCTCTATGTAAACTTTTGTAGCAAGTTTAAATATGAAAATGTTATATTTTAGACGATTTATATAAATTATCTTGTAAGATTAAATATAAAAATTATACTTATATAATTGTCATTAAATAGATTCTATGACGTGCACAGCATAAAAAAGTTAGAGATTTCAACAAGTTTATAACACAGCGTATTTGCATTTCAGTTTGCATTCAAAATGTAAATCCACAAACGCAGTAAGTTTAAAAAACATCTCTTGGGCAAACTAATCATGTAATACGAGAGAAAACGGATCAAGGATGAAATTTCGCTCTCTTCTTTTTTCAAGGTATTTTGGGGGGAGAGGATAAGGTTTTGTTAATCTAAAATACAAAACTTTAATAAAAGGGTCAATAAAAAATTTAACGCAACCTACATAAATTTATGTAAAATATTCTAATTAAGCTGTAACCTCAAATGGGGAACCTTCAATGTGTTCGTCTCCCCATTTAACCACAATAATATGATGCCCTCTGTCATGGATTTTGTAGGAAACCTTTGATAATAGAAGTTAAAAGATAATGTATGTGATTAGAAAAATAGCTATACTAATCTAACTACTGAAAAAAATCACATACAGTAAAGAAAAGAATACTAAGTAATAATAATAAATAGGTCTATTAAAAAAAAAGAAAAAGAAACAGAAATCATTAAATCAAAAACTAAAATAATATATATAAACTATAATTTATATAAACTCATTCTACTTCCATCTGAAATGTTAATAAGAAATAATAATTATTTAATTATTTGTGTTTTTAAATAAATATATTTTTATTTATTTAGTACCAAATAAATGACAATATTAATTCGAGAGATCGTTATCGCAGTGTCAGTGTAACTGTATATTTGGGCTATTTATTTTTTAATTATTTATAGAAAGTAGAAAATAAAGTGTTTTTATTGTAGTAACAGAAAAAAATTAATAAATAAATAAAAAAAATAAAGACATTTTTAAAGCTTAAATATTAAACTTTATTTAGAAATTATATTTTAAAAGATAAGTTTTCTATTGTTTAAAAATATAATTAACTTAAAAATCTTAACTAAATGATATTATATGAAAAAATTTCTAAGAGGTCCTTTATTTTTTAATTTGAAAATTAATTAAAAAATATTTTGGATAATTTTTTAAAATGATTTAATGCATTAATTAACTATTAGGTTATATCTCCTCTAACGTTTTTCTAGAGAATGTAAAATAAAATCTAGAAAGAATAATGTCTAAATGAATCAATACATATTTTGGGTTTATTATAACACGAAAAAAATGATTCACTCTAAATACCCAATACTTACATTATAATTGTTATAACCGGCATGTTTTATTGATACTTCTTCGCATGGACCTTTGGGGCCATATATACCAACGTACAAAATATTGTTTCCTAAAATAAAAATAAAAATTTAAAAAAATACATAAAAAAAAGGTTTTATTTACCGAATGGTTACAAAAGGACCGATTTATGGAAAAATTTACAAATACTATTAAAATGGCAAGTTAGAAAAATGAGAGCTATTTTGATCCTACCTACTTTATTTTCAGAGCAAATTGCAGCTAAAAAAAAGCTAATTACATTTTACGTTATAAAAAATTAATTACCTAAATATACATTAAGAAAATGAGTAACAATAAGTTTAAGCTCATAAGAAAATTAAAAACAATGTTTAAGTTCATAAGAAAATGAATAAGATTAAGTACTGTACATGATAAAATGAATAAGAGTAAGCTAAAGTTCATAAGAAAATGAAAAATTAAGTTGAAGAAAATGAAAAATTAAGTTTAAGTTCATAAGAAAATGAATAATAACTTAAGTTAATAAGAAAGTGAATAACAATACCTTAATGTTCATAAGAAAATGAATAACTAAAAGCTTAAGTTATAAGAAAATGAAAAACAGTAAGCAAAAGAAAATGAATAACAAAAAGCTTACTGTAAGTTACAAGAAAATGAATAACAATAAGTAAGTTCATAAAAAAAAAAATAATTTAAGTTCATATGAATAACAATAAGCTCGAGCTCATAAGAAAATGAATAACAATAAGTAGGTTCATAAGAAAATGAAAAACAAGTTCATACCTGCCACTCCAGCATTGAGAGAGAAATTGTTTGCTCTACCAACGTTTGCTTTCTTCAAACCAAGACCTTTAGAAGTGATTTTTGATGCATCTGATGTAAAGTGAGGCATTATTGGACCTTGCTGTTGCTTCGCCTGGTTAGTTTTAGCAACAGTTTCAACAACGACGGAAGAGGATTCTTGTACTGTGCCCTTTTGTGCAATTGCTTCACCAGTACATTTGACTTTATATGGAGATCCAGCAATGTGATGTCCATTATATTTGACAGCGATGTAATAGTCACCAGGTGTAAGAGGCGTGTATCGAACTTTGTAACCCTCTTCAACCTCTGTACAATCCATGGCTACCTTTGAAGGACCATCGATCGTGACGGCAAGAGTACCGCTACCCGCATTGCAAGTATCTATGATGAAGTCCATTTTCTGACCTTGAAATGAATACAGCGAATGAACATACAATCTCATAATTACTTAGATTAGCAAGATTTTTTAAATTTAGAGCGATGAATTATAAATAAAAGCAAATAACTAAATTATTAAAATAGAATTAGAAACTATGAAAAAAAAAATATAAAATTAAATAAATAAATAAAATAATTAAAAAAATAAATAAAATTAAATAAATAAATAAAATAATTAAAAAAACATATATAGATTATCATGGTATTTGTAAAGTCGGAATCACAATCTAATATTTTACACGAATATTTATACATATTTATCATGCCTTTGTTTGAAAGGAAAGAAATCTACTACAAGGCCTCTAATTTAAAATATGAATGAAAAGATAAAATATATATATATATATATATATATATATATATATATATATATATATATATATATATATATATATATATATATATATATATATATATATATAAATATAAATATATATATATTTAATTAAATTTATATATATATAACACCTTTTGACGTGCTTTATCCTATGCAGGGGTAACACGGGGGACCACAGGAAATCGAACTTTAAGGTAGGCCTATCACAAACCAGCGCCACCAACGTGTTCGCTCCACTTATTTTTTCTGTCTGTACACACAACCTATTCCTGTACGCTTTATGTATGCGGATTTGTACGAAGGCATATATATATATATATATATATATATATATATATATATATATATATATATATATATATATATATATACTATATATATATATATATATATATAAACTACCTTTATATATATATATATATATATATATATATATATATATATATATATATATATATATATATATATATATATATATATAAAATATATACATATATATATATATATATATATATATATATATATATATATATATATATATGCCTCGGAGAAGGATTAAAAAAAATATTACTGTATATATATATATATATATATATATATATATATATATATATATATATACTCATATATATATATATATATATATATATATATATATACCTATATATATATATATATATATAAACTCACCAGACACTGCAGCTTCAAGACCCTTTCCACTGGCTCCAACAGCTGCAGGATCAGCATCGTCAGCTCCGATTCGGAGACGGAACGGAGAGCCTGGAATGTGAATTCCGTCAAACTTGATGTGGATGGAATGAACACCGTTCTCCACGTGGCAAACGAACGCTATGAACGTCGTCATAAAACGATCCATGAAACAATCATCTTCTTGTCCCAGGGACTAACAACCTTTTAATATATATATATATATATATATATATATATATATATATATATATATATATATATATATATATATATATATATATATATATATATATATATATATATATATATATATATATATATATATATATATATATATATTATTAGATGGTGAGCAACTGGAACAAGTATCAGAGTTCAAATATTTATGATATATGTTGGATGAAAAGGGAACGGATGATGCAATGTATGGTAGGAAATTTGTGAACGGTGCAAGGATGATGCAGAGTGTGGCAGGAAAGTTGTAAATGGTGCAATTAAATCCTTTGGATGCAAAGGGACTAAGTCTTGAGTGAGCTAGTGTTTTGCATGAGGGTATTTTGTTATCTGTGTTAATGTATAGTATTGAAACTATTGTATGGAATAAGAGGTATAGATCTAAGGTACAATGTGCTTTGATGGACTATCTTAGGGGCGTGAGAAGAATTGACAAAATGAGAAATGAACGCATTGATGAGTTGTGTGTGGTGTGAAGAAAGTCGTAAATGAGAGAAAAAACGAGAGTACATTGAGATGATTTGGTCATATGGAAAGGATGGATGATAGTCAGATGTATAGTGGTGAGAATGTTGGGAATCGATCGGCTGGGAGACCGAAGAAAAAGTGGATTGAGTCAGTAAAGGAATGCGAGTTTTGTAGAGGGGAGAAGATAGGCGCGTAACAGGAGTGAATGGCGGGGTTTTGTGAGGGAGAGTATGGATGTGGGCTTTGCCCATGGGATGAACCCCACATTGACAAGATACCACAGTGAGGGTCCGTCTCAGTCTTGTGAAACCTCAAGGGTGGATTTTTCTGACCGCGAAGAGTTCTCACTTAAGGGTGTATAGGGGACGGTAAGGGGGGCTTTCTTTTCGACTTGCGTTATGTTCTTCTACTACTTTTCTATTCCGGTGTATGCTACACACCTCACCCCCAATATTATATATATATATATATATATATATATATATATATATATATATATATATATATATATATATATATATATATATATATATATATATATATATATATATATATATATATATATATATATATATATATATATATATATAACGCTTGAAAGGTTAAAGGTAATAAGTGACAACTTATTAATTTTACAATAGAGCGATTTAAAAGAAAAACTCTTTTAAATACTCTTTTGAAATAGTTTTTGTAAACGAGTCAATTGGAATTTAAATTTGTAAGTTTTGTTTTTTGTGTTTTTACTATTTTTTTTTATATATTCGAAGCAATAGTTTAAAATTATGGTAAAAAAAAGGATGTTTAGTTAAAAAAAATATTTAAATTATTTTTCTCTTTCATTGTTGATTAAAGGACCAAATGATCGTCGCAGAAGGCTGAAACATATATCATTCAACTCAACAGAAAAATTAGGTTACATTGGCAAGAAAAATGTCGTTTATGGCCTTTCACCTTTCAAATGACAATATATATATATATATATATATATATATATATATATATATATATATACTTTAATATATTTATATATATATAACAACATATATATATATATATATATATATATATATATATATATATATATATATATATATATATATATATATAATATATATATATATATATATATATATATATATATATATATATATATATATAAAAGCAAACATTTAAATACCTTGCAGTCAATATGACCATGATAAGGCGCACCATTTCTTAAAATAAGGAAATTGCAAGCTTTGTTAGCGAGAGAACCTTGATCCGGGAATTGGGCGACTTCAACTTTTCTTGCTTCCCCCATGGCGGGTGTAACGTAAACTTTGAAGGGAGAGTCAGGAACGTGTTTGTCATTGAATTTGATACCAATTCGGTATTCACCTGTTACAAAAATCATATTTGAATTAGCAAAGCTATCATATTAAATTATTAATCATTTCCTTTTTCTTTTTAGTTTAAAATTTAATAAAATATGATGACATATATTATACTTTTGGTTTAAAATTTAATAAAATATGATGACATATATTATACTTGCTCGTATAAACGATTTTGAGCGAATAGTTTAACATACCTGGTTCTGAAACTTTATAGGAGACATTGCAGGAACCGTCTTTACGATCTTTGAAGTCAATTTCTGCCTTGCTTGGACCTTCAACAGATATTGCAAGAGTACCTGCACCAGCTTCACGTGTCCATACATTAAATTCGTTAGGCATGTTTTGTTCTCCTCTTTCTAGTCCAGGACCACCACAGTGAACACGATGAGCGCCACCATCTTTCAAAGGACCAACCTGTGTGACAGTAATAATGTGACTATAGTAAATCGCTCTATTTACGATAGTGTCATCAAGTGATTTGAGAAAATACTAAAACTAACCGTGAATTGGAATGGCGATCCAGGGATATGCATTTCCTGATATTTTACAGACACG